>UZAN01049963.1:0-21203 GCA_900618425.1 Echinostoma caproni
ACTCTTCCTCCCAACAATAGTCGAGTCGGAGCTTAAAGACGGCAACTGATTCTGCAGCTACTACATCAGTAGGTAGCTTGTTCCAAGCGGTTACAACTATGGAATACTTTATTGCTGAAAAAGTGCTTACGTATGTTTAGCAGATATCTCTGTTTCATGAGCTTGAACTCATGCCCCTAGTGCCAGTTTAGGGGGGCTATTGTGAAGAGAATGCCCGCTGCTATCCCCGATATTTCCTTCATGATGTTGAAGGTTTCCACCGGGTCTCCACGCAATCTTCTTTCTTATGAGAAAAGCCCTAGAGCCTCCAGCCTTTCCTCATATGTTGTTCCTCTTTGGCTTTCTAACATCTAGTGGTAAATCTCTGAACATTCTTTGAACAGGCAGCATCCTTCTTGAATAATGGTGCCCAAGCCTGGACACGATACTCTAGGCGTCGTCTGACTATGGCTTGTAATCGGGAATGGAGAATTCCGGTCCTCTGTTTGTTATATCTAGCCGTAGTCCAAATAATTCCCCTAGCCTTGTGCGCCGTTACTGCACATTGGTCAGACCACTTAAAGTTGTTCGACATCACTAACCCCAAGTTCTCAATCCGAGTGGCCGATTCTATAGTGCTATTTTGCTCATCCGAATGTATCTCCATTCCGTTGAATGGCCCTGTGAGCAAATGACTCTTGGTTGCGTTAAGACTTAGGTCTCATGGCTTTGCCGATCTAGCTATCTGCTCTAAATGTCGCTCCAGTCAACTTTTCTCATTTTAACCAACCACCATCTGCGGAAGTGTAGCACGAAGAGATCAGACTGCTTGGCAAGTCGTTTATGTAGATAAGAAATAGAAGCGGTCCAAATACTGAACCTTGTGAATCTCCGCTAGTTATCTGAACTGGTGTTGATCTTTTCTCGCCAACCGTCACATTGAATGACCGTTGTAAGGGAAAGGCGCTTATCCACCTGGGCAGCTGTCGTCAGATTCCCAATCGTTCTAATTTGGTGGAAATAATTTGATACGATTGTAGCTTAGGATGTTTATTTTGTTGGTTGGGTGCTCTCCAAGCTGGAAGTGTTGTTCGCAGACGTTCCGTAACCAGGCTATGTAGCATCATCAGTTACACGAACAACAATCCCTACGGTTTTGCAGTTATATTCTCAGAAACCACAGCAGGTTTGTTAAACATGAACTTTACCTAACGAAACCATGCTGTGCTTCTGTCGTAAGTATGTTCTGCTCCAGATGTTTTACTAGTTGCATTCTATATTTTCTAGTCCCTTGCACAACACGCTACTTAAACTAACAGGACGATAGTTTCCGTTATTCGTTTTCTTATCTTCTTTGTGGATGTTTACGACCGAAGCCTTTCTCCAATCAATCGGTACCCTATCTTTAGCTAATGGTGACCTAAAAAGGCTGCAAATCGGCCCTGCAGTTATGTCAGCAAACGGCTTGATGATTGCTGAGTTAATTCCGTCTGTTCCGTGCATTTCTAGTGGAGCAATCAGTTCAGCGCTCACAGAACTATTTGTCAATCGAGAGTCTACATTCGTTTATTTTTAACAAGTTTCTTTGGTTTACAACACAATTTTTCCAAAAGACAGAATATTGTGGTGAAGTTTCACATCCTACGAGGTTATGTTATAGGTACAAAATAAACGCCTAAATCCAGAAAAACCGCTATCCGACACTCATCGAGTGTCTTTTTTAATGCATCTACAGCAACTCACCACTGACAGCGGCAACCGGTTCCACAACAGCATCACTTGTTCGTGAAAAATGTAGCCTTCAGTTGCGGCCTAGAATTGTTTCGCTGCAGATGTAGGTTATGACCCCGTATGCCTATATGCGGAACCCAGGAGAACAGGTTATATCTTAATCAATGTTCTAAATTGCAACAACACAATGCAGAGGATTTTGCGGTTCCTGTTGATGGTATTTTCTGATCCGAGACAAATGATAGCACAAGAATGAACGAGAACATTACACTATGATCTACTGTCCTCCATATCATGCGTTTCTTAAAAATGCTCAGTACAGTTCAGTTCATTTCAGTTTGTACAGGGTAGGAAATAGCCGCGGCCAATCGAACGTCCATAGTTCTTTCTGTGGCATGCACAGCTCCGGTATCCATCACTATATGGGGTAATCCGCAAGTGGTTTTGCTATCAAAGAAAGAGAAAGGAGGGCAGAACTTACCTCCTCGGTGAGAGACACTGAGGTAAGTAAGTGTTTAATAGGTATCCTAAANAAACTACTTCGTCCCAACTTCGATCTAGAGCTAGTTTAAAGGTTTGAAACGAAGATAGTTCTACTATACCTTCTGACAGCCTGTTCTATAGATTTACTACTCGATTACTGAAGAAGTGTGACCTTGATACTATCCGGGATCGAGATCTCCTTCGTTTCCTACAGTGAACCTTTGTTCTCGAATCGAGGTCTTCCTGAACTAGACTATCCGAGCATACACCTAATAAGCCGTTAGTTATTACGAAGGTTTGGATGAGCTAACCTCTTTAGAGAGAAAAGCCCTAGGTCATGAAGTCTGTGATCATAAAACTTCCCCTTTGACTTTAAATCATTCTCTTTGCGAGCCTCCGAACGCCCTCTAAGCAGCTAAAATCCTTTTTGAAGAAGGGTGACCATGCCTGCACGCAGTACTTGAGGCGAGGTTTACCTATAGCTTTGTACAGAGGCACAAATAGCAACGGTTTTTATGCAAAATAGTGCTGATCTCAGTTTGAAGAGTTCTCTGCGAGCCTTTTTTGCGGCTGCTGCGCACTACTCGGCCCAACAGAAATCTAAAGCCGCGATGATACCCAGGTCCTTAGTCGTACTTACGGGTTCTATCGTGAACAACCTCTGGTCTTGTACCATTGTTAGACTTCAGTCGGTTCTCGAAAGCAAACTGCCTTTTACCAGCATTTAGCGGCAAATCCCACTTCTGCGCCCAACTGAGGACAGCAGCAGTGTCTCTTTGAGGTCCTCCCTTCCTTTCTATCCGACCACCTTGATATCGTCGGCGGAAAAAGGTGGGCGATCAAAAGACCATAATAAGAACATTTACTGATAGTAGGAGCAGCAACGGACTGGGCGTGGAACCATGGAATACACCACTTGTGACGTATGCCGTACGGGAGCACTTGTCACCTACTTTGAAGAAGGTCCTGTTGGTGACGAACTGTGGTGTCTCACTTTTCTGCCTACTTTTTGATGACATTATTGTACAGCTTGTTTCAATACGCACAACAAGTTACCACACAGTAAAAAACTCTGCTCGTGACTACACACGTGTTCTCCGAGTATGGCTTAAGCATTACGCGTACATCGTCAAGCAGTCCGTTAACTGTCGCAGTAATCCTTTTCAGCTTCACCACCAAAATCATAGTTCTGAGTAACAGAATCTACGAACCAAATGGACGATCTTTCTGAGTCCGGTCCAGTCCAGTTCAGTCATCACAGGACGAATAATGGTCTTTGCCAATCAAGCGTTCAGAATATTGTGTTGTTGACGGGTGTTCTTGGCCCCCATCACTGCGTTTTCTGAGGTTCTTCAACCAGGTTTTCTCAGTCGAGATGAAAAAGAGAAAACAGAAGAGATGTTTTCTCGCCTTATCAGTGAGAGATCTCAGTTTCCTGAAGCATACCAGTTTCAAGTGAACTTAAAAGGCCCGATTTCGTATTTCGGGGCTGCTATTTACCTGGCTCTAAGTGACGAAGTATTACCACCTAAACTGAGGGAATACATCCGGTCAACATGCATCCAGTGCCGCCTTGAAGTTGTGCACATTGGTGCAGTTGACCACTCCCCCGGGGAACCTGTTCCACATAGGTATGACCCTATGTGCGAAGAATTTCGCCCGGACCTCCAACCTAGCACGGTTCTTTTGGAGCTTAAAGCTATGACCCCTCGTGTTTTCAGAACGATAAGCTGTAAACAAGTCATCTGCATAGAGTTCTGGTACCCCTCCGACCATTGTAAATGCCTCTATCTGGTCTTCTCGCAGTCGTCTACGTTCCAGCGAAAAGAGATTTAGGTCTCTCAATCGCCGTTCATAGCTTCTTCCCTTTTGCTCACCCGTCATTCGGGTAGCAAGTCTATGCACCTTCTCCAGGTATGCTATCTCCCTTCTATAATGTGGTGCCCATGCCTGAATACAGTATTCTGAGTGGGGGCAAACTACTGCCTTGTAGATAGGTATAAAGACCTCTGCGTTTCTACATGTAAGGGCAGCAAACAGCCTGAAGAGCTCACCACAAGCCTTACTATTTACCTTCAGACATTGTGTTTCGGGCTTGAAACTCTTCGTGAGAATGACTCCTAAAACCTTAATTGCATCCGTGTGCTGCAGTACCAGCTGCCCATCCCGAACGGTATCGGCTCTTGCGGTTCAGAGCAGGCACGTTTTGAGATTTATTGGTAAGTCCCACTGAATCGACCATTGTCTAACCGCTTCTAAATCGCACTCTAGATTTTTTCCGGCTAATTTCACATTGTCCGCAAACGTGAAACAGGGTTTTTGGAGATCCCGTGTCAAACCGTTGATGTAAATTGAAAATAGTAGTTATCCTAGAACGGATCCTTGAGGCACCCCGCTTGTTACTCTTGCAGGTTCGCTTAGATAGTCGCCAACCTTCACACAGATTGTGCGATGACTGAGGAACTGCACGACCCAATTTCTCACTAACCCTTTAATCCTGCATCTTGTAGCTAGCGGTGTAAGAGCTTATGACTGACTGAATCAAAGGCTTTGCAGAAGTCGAGGTAGCAGACTTCAACTTGCTAACCTTCATCCAGCCTTTTAGTAACCTCATCCGAGAAAGGTGAGCAGGCAGGATTTTCTCTCGCAAACCCATGTTTCACTGGTACCAAGAGGTTGTAGGCGGTTAGATGCTAACATATTCATCCCCTGATGATCCGTTCTAAGCATTTGCACAGAACCGGTGTCAAGCTTACTGGTCGGTATTTGCTCACCTTATGTCTAGGTCCTGACTTGTATAGAGCAACAACAGTTGCCTTACGCCAGTCCTCTGAGAATATCCCTGTCCTCAGGGATTGCTCAAAAAGGATGATTACCGTATGTGCCAGAAGCCTTGCTAGTGGTCAAACTCTAGCAAGGTGTATTCCATCCAGCCTTTCAGTCTTATGTCGATTTAGTGAGGCAACTTCTCTGGTTATATCACTCTCGTTGATGATTATCCCACTAATTGCTGGAGTATATAACCCCGGTACAGTGGGCTCCGCAGCATTCCTTTGCACTGGTTGACGGCATATACTCTTGAAGAAGGCTAAAAGGGTGGTTGCCTTATCTTGGTCCAATGAGACCACGCTACCTCCACTCATCTCCAAGGTGCTCACACTTTCCTTTATATATTTAGGCTTGCACGTAGGCATAAAACCCTTTGGGATTATGCTTGATGTACTGTACCAGGTTTCTTTTGTAGATATATTTTCCCTCTCGTTTTAGATCCTTTGCCTTGGTATGAGCCTTCTTGTATTGACACCATGCCTGATGCATTCAATACATTTGATAATTTTTCCAGGATCATCTGCGTGTTTTCAGTGCCTTATCTAGCTTGGGCCGCCACCACAACGGCCTGTGGTTTCCACGTCTGGGACCTAACGGCGCAAACTATCTGGACGCACGATTGGTCTCGGCCACTACTGTCCTGTGCAAACTGAACTGAACTGAACTCGTCCATAATTCGGCATGTACTTACTTGGATATTATGCCATCTCTCTTCCACTGTGGGCTCGGGGGATTCTGGTGTCCAGATGACCTGATCCGCTGCTTCACGCAAGGCTACTTCATTTATACGACTAAAGCTTCTTACCAGTGAGACCTCCGGCTTTCTGTGCATCTCCGTCAGCAGGAATCTCAAACCTAGATGATCACTTTGCCCAGTGGGTCTTCTAGTCCCACTTCGCTTACATCCGACGCGTATCTTGTTATAACTAGGTCCAAGATGGACGGCTTCTGTTGATCCCTGAATCCTGTGGCCTGTGTAACGTGTTGTTTTAGCTTGTGGGAATGCATCCATTCTGGTAGAGTTTCACCTGTAGACTCAGTCGTTGCACGTGCCTCCATCTAGTTGATCTCCGAGAGGTTGACGTTTCCAACTATTATAACCCTTTTGGACTTCGAAAGGAACACTTGCATGACCTCAGTTAGCTCGCTATCCTCAATCAATATTGCTTGTGGTGCTCTGTACACACACCATATACCTAGTGGTCTCCAACCTAAGAGTACGTTGCATACTATGGCCTGGATATTAGGTGTGGCTAGGGTGGTTTTTGCATTCCAATGGCTCATATTAGTGTTGACCTATATCAACACTCCTCCCCCTTTGTCTGCCGTTCTCTCTATCCTGCGTGTAGACTGCATAGTTAATAAAACAGTTGGCGAAGTGCTCTTTTTGCATCCATGTTTCCGTGATTGCTATCATCACTGAACTTTGGATTCGAGCCTCCAGTTCTCCCCACTTAGCTTTGATACTGCAGGCGTTTGTGTGCCACACGTTGGCAGCCTCTGCCTCCTTATTGTGGTGAGTCTGCCTTAATCCCGGCAAATATTTCGGTGCAGGGCCCGAAGAACCACCTCGTATTTTTAACTTATTTGCTCCCGTGGACTGCATCATTGTCCTGGTGAGCCGATGGTTTTCCCAAAATCCAGTCCTGGGCTTTCAACTGTGGACTCATTTCTATGATGAAAGGAAATTACCTTCTTTGGGCTTGGTCCTCTATTTGGCGTTCTAGCCACAATGATTGACCAGGTCACCGTCAGCAATTCATGCTCGGAGTTCCTACTCCTACGGCTTTGACTAGCTTTCGGTTTTCCTGTGGCCTCCTTTATTGATCGGCCTATGGTGTGGTTTCCCTTAGTCGGTGATTCCTGACGGCTTCTCTCCCCCCAAGCCTAACCGTATGTGTTCTGGATTTGCTCAGCGGTCAGACCACTGAGGGCATCCCGTCATACTTTATCTGTTTCTCATATAGGCGAGGATTCGGTTTCATTCCACCTTTACTATGCTTACCTTTTTTATTACTACCTGGGGTTCCTTGTCTTTCGCTTTCCCTATGCTGATATACCCTTTTGTGGCCAGTTTCATAATGGTCTCGTGGTCCAGAGTTACTTTTATGGCTCCTCAGGTGTTTGTCTCTATTCTGGTTGCTTTTGATAGCACCAGGTCTCTCGTATATGTGCTGCTGAAGACCACCAATATGGGTCTTGGTTGTTGATCTTCAAATTCCCTCCAAGGATCAACGCGGTGACATTTTACGTAATGCGTTGCGAGGGGAAGGCTGGACAGCCTGAGCATGTCTTGGACATGCGTCGTATGGGATTCATGTCTAATCTTACTATCCCGTATGGTAGGCTCCGGGATATGATGCAGCAATACATTTTTTGTTCTACGTAGAAGCACTTGCCGTTTGCTTTATTGTTTTTAGCTCTTTCTCTCTTTCGATCTTGGCAGTAAGAAAGGCTATTTCTGCCGTCCTAACTGGATTCGTCCTGTGGATTTGCGCTGTTTTCCCTACCCTATTTACCTTTTGGAAAACGGCCTTTCTTGTTGTTATTTTTTCCCCGTCTTTGAGGATCCTGAGTGTAACTGGTGGCTTCATTTTGTTTGCTCCCTTCAGCACTGCTTGCTTTAATATGCGGGAGCACTCCTCCGCCGAGGAAGCATGCGCGGAGCTTTTGCATTTAGCCGTGCCAAAATCTGCCACCTGATTATCTCGCTATTTTACAGTGGAAAACTGCGTTCTATCCTCAACATATTTTATCAAATCAATTCTCAAGGTCAAATGCTGTCATACGGCCGCATATGTTTGATCTCCTACCGTTTTATTGCGTGTGAACACCAATTTTCACGTTTTGCGCATTGTGTGCAAAATTGCTACTACCGATTGAGAAAGACGGAGCAAGGACAACAAATAAAACATCGCGCTGGTTGGAGAGTCGCTCTCAGGCGGCGTTTCATCAACAAACTGACTTTACCTGTTATTAACTCCAGCAACATCCGTTCACTCCTGGGAAAAGTAGATGAAGTCAAGAGTGTTACATGAAAAAGTGTGCAAAAACATTGAAATTATTATGCTCCAGGAAAGAAGATTACATCCTGAAATTGAGGACGGCATTGTATTGCTTGATGGATTTGATATCTTTCGAAATGATAGGATTGTGAACTTCAATAAAAGAGGTGGTTGAGTAGTCACTTTCGTCAACCGTATGTAGTGTAACAGCTCTCATCTTTTGTTTCATTTCGCGAGATGTGGTGGGCGTTGAAGCAACTCTGTGGCACATAGGGAAGCTCCTGTCGTAGAAGAACTAAACCAACAATTTTCTGCCTCCTCCGGGTCCAATTATTTACCGTTTGTTTTCAATTCTTCAGAAATCACCAACCGAGGTTCTCAAAGTTTTGAAGCAACTTAGTCAAACGAAGCCAACAGACCAGACTCGTTAGCTTCTATTTTATTAAAAACCTGTGCCAAACACCTTGCAACACGTATCGCTGAGTTGTTTAATTTGTGTCTGTCCTCTCGAATAATCCATGATTGCTGGAGGGCCGCCCGCATAAAACCTATTCCCAAGAAGAGTTCTTCAAAATATCGAACGATTGCATGTACCTCAGCCCTTTTGAAGATCTTTGAAAGAGTGCTGTTGAACCGTTTGATGTGTTTGATCCTCTTTAGTGTGCTTATAAGAAATCCCTTTCGACTGTTGACGCTGTGGCGTATGGTGTCCATTCTGTGGCTTCAGTTCTTGATACAAGTGCAGGAACTGTTCGCCTTTTTTTTCTTGACCACGCCAACGCCTTTGTTTCGCGTGACCGTCGCATTCTCATTCAACGTTTTGCCAACTGCGACCTAGGATTGGACGTATTAAACGTTCTTGTCAACTACTTCTCTTCTAGGACACAATTTACCTCATGCAGTAGTAAAAAGGCGTCCTCTTCTTCTGTTAACTCTGATGTCTTCCAGGGCGCCATTTTGTCCCCCTTCTTTTTTCACCTGTACATAAAACAACTGCCTGTCCCCACCAACTGTATTGCGTGTAAGTATGCCGATGATGTGTTGATTGGGCGCCCCTCCAATACTGATGCTTCTTTTCATCAACTTCAAAGTAGCCTGAATGACGTTTTTACTTGGTCTTTACCCCGATCACTGTTGCCTAATGTTTTCAAATGTATTGACGTTCCCTTCAGCCTTAAATCTGGCTTCCGCTATCAAACTACCTTTAATAATTTACCAGATCTAGTAGTTAACAGTCACAGCATTCCCAAAGCTGACTCTGTTAAATACCTCGGAGTCTTTTTATCCCACAAACTCTCTTGGACCTTATATGTAGAGAACGTTTACAACAATGTTCGTAAACTCTCTTTTTATACTTTCAGGCTTCGGAAGCTTGCTTCCCTCAAACGTAATTTTAAAATTCGTGGTAGCATCCATCCCTCCTCATTGGCTCTAATGTTCCACTGTATTTTTTCCCGGCTTAAAAGAAAAAGATTTCGTATTAATTTCCAGGTCCATTACACTTCTTTCTCGATCTAGCGGCATAGTCAGAGAAGTTGTGATTGATTTTATTGGGTGTAAACATATGAACGCATGTGAAAGAATAACTTACCGAATCTTGAACAACAAAGATCACTGCTTGCACAAAGAACGTACTAAATCCCTGTCGAACCCCCGTACCCGCTCTCATTATAGGCTGCTTCCCGCACCCACTGTCGCATACAGAAACAGCATCCTCCCTTGTCTTGCTTTCTAGTAAATAGGGGCACCTATTATTACAGGTTTGGCTGAACACCTCATGAGTTGGATTATATATTCCTTTTTTTATTCGTCACTATCGTCATTAAGCGTTCAAATTTCTGTCGTGTTTTTTTAAAATAAACCTATCCATACTCTGAGGCGATTCGCCTCAGTTCCACTGTTTATCGTGAAAATTCGCTAAAAATTCACCCTACGGGTGGATAAAGCTTACTTTAACTCGACTTGAATGATTACCTAACCATTTCAGAGATGAATATTGTCTTTGAAGCAAATAGTCCTGCTTGGATAGTTTGCGACATCTTTGGTGGTACTATAAACTGCACCTATCATACTGGACACCACTTTGCACCTGTTCCTGACACTGACTGATACCGCAGTGATCCCATCTGTGTGCCATTTATCAATACCTTAACATGAACCGATTAATAGAACAAAAGGGACACGTAACAAAAATAGAAAAAGTACCAAAACACAGAGTTTAAAACTTCCAAACAGAAGAACCGTTTCTAAATGACGAGTCAAAACCAATCGGAGTTTAAACTTGTATAATGTCTTGCGGTTTTTCACGGGTAAAACAAAAAACGGTAAAAATAGGTGAATATAATGTGAAATATCCCGAGATATCTTACTTTAACTGGACAAATCGAATCAAGATCTATAGCACTTCATAAATTATCTAAACTCCGTGGCACATGCTAACCAGGTAGCAGTGTCCACTTTCTCAACCAATTTTATACCAGTATACCGATCCAGCTTTGACGCTGGATCCGTGGAACACAACCTAATTTGGTACATACTTTTATAAGTATTGTGACCCAATATTCCTTACCTCTTATCCATTTGCTCCGGTTTTCCTCTGAATCAATTGGTTACCCTGCGTGGCATATGCTAACCAGGTAGCTGTATCTACTCTATCAACTGATGCTCTACCATTAAGCGCATCCACCTCCATTTTGGATCTGTAGAACTAGACATGTTTTGACAACATTCTTTTATCAGTATTATGACCTAAGCACCCTCCTTGATTAGAATTTGTCGTTTGCTTCTTGCTATTCCTTTCGCTAATCCCTTCTCAGCTGGGTATTAACCCAGACTGTCGATGTTTGCCTTCCTATTCCAGATCCGGTTTGTTTGAGCCTGACGAAGGCTTGGGGTCTACACCCGCAATGGACAATTTGGCACGGGCAATGGTTGTTGGGCGCGGCTGTATCCCACCGCTTTGACTACAAGCGTCAGAATTGCGAACCAGGTAGAGGAACGCACCCCCTGCCTCATCTACAAGGTGTTTTAAGGTTGGGTGCCTAGCGTCTAGTCAGTCCCACATCAAAGCGACTAACGCCTAAATAACGTAAATAACCCAAATCAATTCACTGCTGATGGGAGCCCCTGAGACCATCGAACGAGACTCTTCAGAACTCATCTGTTTCACGACGTGAAGTGCATATATATTTCATGTTAGTCGTGTTTCAAATCATCCCACCATTCATCCGGTATAACAATTATTGTTTTTCGTTCTACTTCCACCAACTTGCTCTTTTAGAGCATTCCGCCATCCCCAACCTTTTTTTATCTGATACCTTGTCCACTCTGTGTTCCATTTGTAATTATGTCGACTGCAACCTTCAATTTTTTCCTTTTGGGCCTCTCCTGTACGGAGGATTATGTTGTACATTTGATCATGTCTATGCATGTCTTACTGGGCTCCGTGAAGTATACACTTATTATTATTAATTCAAGCCGCGCGCGGATTATGTACCGATTATCCATTCCATGTACCTTTCATTTCATTTTTATTCATATATAGAGTATCTTTTCCACTACGTATACAGTGACCCCCTGTTTGGATTATTCATAGCTTCAAATTTCTCCTGTCGTTCAGGAATATTTATTTTTTACCGTACAAGTTTTATATGAAGCAATAAAAACACGACCTATAGCCCATCCCCATGTCTTCCCATCTTAAGTTACCTGCATTCGGTGTCAGCAACCACCGATTATGATTCGTCCAAGTCGAAGGCCATTTCCGTGCCCACCGCATCCGCTCCCAAACGAATTTGTATTCCCACATAGTCACTGCTCTACCAACGGGTATTGCGGAGCAGGTGTTTGAGTTTCTCATCACGATACCCAAAAATGACCCATAGATTCAACTAAAGAAAGCGGTAATCACTCGCACAGCCTTCGGATGAACGCTGACTGGAAGATATTTTTTATCTCTAACTTGAAACCGCATCCTGTCTCGGTTGGCGCGTCACATGAGGCAAGGCCTTGTTACCACCAGCTTTGGTTAAATCGCTTTGCTCCACGTATCCGTGAAGTTTTGCGTGTTCTCTACAACAGTTCGTTGGACGAAACGGCAATGGCTGCAGACAAAATGTTCGAAGTAAACCTAGATTCGCAACACATCACTTGCTCCATCCCAACCCCGACTGCTCCTCGGTGCGATGACATCAGTTCGTGAATGGTAAACCTTGAACTGCAGATGCAGCATTTGGTCCTTTACCTCTCCCTCTCACGGTCATCCGGCCACTGCCGAAGTCGAAGTCACTCGACCCCGCAGACCCGTACACACCAGTGAGCTCCAATCCTCAATGTTGCTGGTATCAACAACAGTTTGGCTTTAGGAACACGAAATGCACCCCACCCCGTTCGTTAACCTCACAAAGAAACCTCAAAGCCGGAGAGTGATGATGGGGCCCGTTTCCGGCATTGTCCCCAGCCGTTTATTATTCATTCAAGATCAAAGCAGTGGTATCTGATTTTTGGTCGACACCGGTGCCAAACTGATTTTGACTCCCCATACGGCACACTACCGCCACCTTCAACCAACCGCTGTCGCATTCACACCTACAGTCGTCGCTCCATCACCGGCTATCTTGGTTTGAGACGACAATTCAGGTGGATTTTCACCATCGCTGATGTCCACACTGCCACCACTGGTAATGATCTTTTGTCTGTTTTCGGTCTCGTTGTTGATGTTCAAGCAGTAAAAACTACTCGACACCTCGACTTCATTATCTTTCCGTGCTCGTGCAACGAGCATTTGTTCCGTAGGACTCCGTCTACCCGAACCCGAGTCATCTGCCTTCTCCAACATTATCCATGAACTTCCAGGTTGACAGAGCCCTTCTACAAACCTGCGAATGGTACTCACAAAGTGACCCACACTGTCATCACCAAAGATCTCCAGACATCGGCGACTCACACATGAGAATTTGGCTATGGCTCGCGCAGAGTTCGACCGCATGCTCCAGCTTGTTATCATTCGTCCATTCAACTCTCCTTGGTCTTCCCCACTGCATATGGTATCCAAGAAAACCGCTGGAGATTGGCGTCCTAGTGGTAACTACTCCACCACACCCGAGATATACCCCATTCCACACATACATGACTTTGAACTCACCCTCCACTCAAAACAAATTTTTCCCAGTGGTTCAATCAGACGTTCCCAAAACAGCAGTCACAACCCCATTTGGTATGTTCCAATTTTTACGAATGCCTTTTGGTTTACGTAGCGCAACCCAAACGTTTCAAAGTTTTATGGACCAAGTAACTTGATGTTTTGACTTTGTTTTCGTTTACTTGGATGACATTTTAATGGCTAGCAATTCACCCGAAGGGAATAGCTCCCAACAGTGCATTTTATTTTAACGTTTTAAATATTATGGTCTCAGTTAACCCATCTAAATGCCATTTCGGTGTCTCATTCTTAGAATTCCTAGGTTATGAGATTAATTCCCGAGGCATTTTCCCACTGTCTTCCAAGGTTCAAGCCATTTAGGACCTCGCCCATCCAACTCCTCTCAAACAACTTAAATCTTTTTTTTGGGTTTGATTAATTACTATCGTCTTTTTATCCCCAAATGTTCTGCTTTCCTTCATCCTCTTACTCATTTGCTCCGCGATCAGCCATTGTTTTATTTTTCCCGTTATACCAAGGTTATACCAGGTCTATGTTTTGAATACTATCAGCCGTTGATTGACCGAGTCAGTGTAATTCAGTTCAGCTCAGCTCAGTTTGCAAGACAGAAGATGGCTATGTCCTATCGAACATCCAGAGTTCCTTTGCTCGTAAGCACACTTGTTGGCCTCTACCACTGCGTGTTTTATACTGGAAGTTTTTCACATCAAGTCAAGTCAATCAAGCCAGTAGTAGCTTTTTGCACCCGGATGGGTGAATTTTCAGCAGTTACGCCATATTTGTGGATTCAAGTATACAAAATCATTACATAATTAAACTGAAAGCAGTAGATTGTTTGTCAATGAAGCAAGCATTTGAGCAATTCTGTGGAAATTTTCTCCTTTTAAATAAGTAGACGTGCTTTATATGGCAGAACAGAATTACGATAAGTAGATGCAAATAAAACTTCAAATCCTGAAGGTGTAGATGAGGTAGATACAGCTCTTGAAAATTCGTTGTGTAATGATTCGTCAGTGTCTGAGTGTATTTTGGCGATGAAACTCGTATGCATGTAAGTATCTGCCCATGAAATAATACGTGAGTTTATGCCACTACATTTAGAAATGTGTTTCAGAGATCTCGCCAGTAAATAGAAGTCTTTCTTCAACATTCTGGGAAAAATCACTGGTGAGCAATACAACCAGTGGGGTGGCCCGCATGCATTCACAAACCTGAAAATGTGTTTATTGGGAGCAGAAAGTAATCTGTCGGAATGCGAAATATGAAAGCTTTTTAACTTTACAGAACGTGTTTTGAACATGCAGTGACCACGATAAATTTTTTAGTGAAGTGACGCCAAGGTTTTTTACTACCGTTGATTTTGGTACGGGTTGTTGATTGTCAGAAAGGGTGGGGAACCTATCTGTGAGGGCTGAGTATGGTACATCGGCCAAGAGGAAAAACACAACATCCTGACACTTAGAGGCATTTAATGAAAAGGAACGTGACAAGGATCAGCTAAAAACTTCGTTTTACTCGCTTTAAATTTCTAAAGCCTCCTCAGGGGTGGATGCTTTGCAACCTAAAACAACGTCATCTGCGTATTAACGGCCAATGAATGTAGGAACAATGGGAAATTTTTTGACATTTATCAAAAAGAAAAATGGGGAAAATATTGCACCTTGCAGATCATCAGAAGAGACTGGGCGAGTGGAGGACTTTTTCCCGTTGAGGCACGTAAACTACCTTCTATTTGTGAAATAACCGCAGATCAATCTGCTAACGTTTGGATTAACATCACTTTCGGTAACCAGGTTTAGCAATACTGATCGATCAGGACTGCCGAAAGCCTTTTTGTAGTCTAAGTGCATCAGTNGTCTTACTCTTCTTATCTAGTGCCGAAATTGAATGAACAAGGTATGCAACGGCATCAAGTGTTGAGCGCGAAGAGCGATATGCAAATTGACTTATGTCATCTTCTTCAGACTCAGTGACAACCCACGGTTACAAGCAACCCTCAAATAGTAATAATAATGGCGTATTTCACGAAGCCCGTGAAGCATGCTAGTGTGCATGACTGACGTATAGGCAATAGGACGATACTTCCCAGGTTCCTTTTTTGGAACGGGAGTTATCTTGGCCAGTCTCAAAATATCCGAGATTTTTCCGCTTATCAGACAGTCATTGAATATTTTACACAATGGGCTGAAAGAGTGTCCGCATATACCTTGAGTACTATGGATGATAGTTTATCCGGGCTGAAAGCTTTATTCAACTTTGTTTTCAGGACTGTGGCGGGTTAGATGGTTGGTGTTGGCATAGAGCTGACTAAGTTTGACAGGGCAGTGCACTGGGAAAATGGACTAAACTCAAAATTTAGTCTTTCAACATCGACAGTTTCCTTTTGTTTATTGCTACTGCCACACAATCGGTTGATAGCCCTTCCCATGCCACAACAACTAGAATTTCCCAGGATGGTGTCGATGTGCAGTTTGTTCAATGGATTCATTTCAGCTTTGATCGAAATTGTTGGCCGCTTTACGTAGATTCTCTGTCCTTGTTTATGGAATTGTTCTTTCCGCCTGCGTAGCTGCTTGAGTAGCGGTGATAAATATCTGCCTTTAACGATGAATACCGTTTCTAATGGACAACATTGTTTGATATAGAATTCAATCTCGTTCAGTAAACGATTACCAGAAACAACGGAATAGATTGCATTTAGTGAAAAGCAGAAA
This sequence comes from Echinostoma caproni, assembly GCA_900618425.1. NCBI lineage: Eukaryota > Metazoa > Platyhelminthes > Trematoda > Plagiorchiida > Echinostomatidae > Echinostoma > Echinostoma caproni. Next base: position 15,903 of record UZAN01049963.1, read on the forward strand.
ATGGGGCTTTGGGAGCTTTACCTCTGTTAGATCCATCCGGTGTATAGGCCAATGGTGAATGACGCGCCAAATAATAAGATGGAATAGATCTATGTACGATTTTTTACTAACGTATAATGATTGCGGTACTGCAGGTGAATAATGTTCACATCACAATCACAGACACAAACATCAATCTGTGATATTATCAAAAGGAGTTCACCGAACAGTTCATTAATTAGAGCTCATACAGGAAGCAGCGTATAGGGCCATACTAGCGGACAAAATCTTCGGTTAGTGAGTCTGTTCCATATCTTTGACATTTTTGAACCATCTTTTATTCGTTTAGAAAGGTTCAGCAATCGTTTTTGGTAATTTCACTTTACCATTATCGCTGTTTGAACTCGACATTTCTTTTGATAGAGTTATTTGGGATTGTATATTTTTAAGAGGATTATTTAGTGCCTTTTCGTCACGGATTTATGAGATTTGTCCAACGAGCCTTCTCTCAGATGGCCGCCACTTTCCAGCCTCCCTACTTTTGGGCATCTAACCCTAAGGCGTGGTTTACAGTTCTCGAATCACAGTATGCGACTAAAACCATCAAGTCTTCAAAGACCGAGTTTCCCCATGGCGACTCTTTGTTGCCAGAACACCCGGTAACCGGGGTCTCTGACGTAGTTTTAGAACCTCCCGAAGATAGGCCTTTTGAGGCCTTACGTGACGCTATACTTGAATGCACAGGAAGCTCTAACAAAGAGCGCATCTGACGCGTCTCTAGGATATGCTTTTGAGCTACCGTAAGCCTTCATAGCTTTGAGGGCCCATGTGGAACGAAATGGGCAACATCCCACACAATGATGCATTCTTTAGGAAACTGTGGTTGGAGAAGTTACCACAGGACATTCGATTTCTTCTCGCCAGCGTTTGAGGGTCGTGGCTATGCAACACCGTCAACCAACGGTCGCCGCGGGTACGTCCGTCGTCCCTAAAGCCAATTCTGCCGACGGCCTCTTCCAGGCCTTTGTCGCGAAACGAAATGACTTCAGCATGGACAGAAGGTCCAAGGGTGCATGCTTCAGTGGGAAACAACAATCGAGTAGGTCTAAGTCAACTAACAACAGTCCAAAGTACTGTTGGTACCACCAACGTTCCGGCAAAGATTCTACCAAATGCATCCACTCACGCTCGTGAAAAGGTCAACCCATCTCGGGAAAAGACTAAGCNTAGGAGTCGCTTTTTCTACATTAGGGACTCCATTAGTGGGGTATATTTTCTAGTGGACACCGGTACGGAAGTGAGCGTCATTCCTCCTTCCTCCACTGAAACTAGGCTCCCAGCTCAAGCACTCACCTTGACTGTCGCTAACAGTTCCACAAAACGTACATTTAGTACCAGAAACTTCAGTGTAGATTTTAATTTATCTAAAGCAGTTGAGTAGCCATTCTTGATTGCTGAAGTCCTTTTCCCTATTCTTAGAACGGATTTCCTAGCACATCACGGCTCCACTGTTAACACAGGTAAATGCCTTCTTCTCGATAGCATCAACTCTCCTAAAGATCTAGCAACAGACGCTGTGGTAATCAGCCCCGTAGTAAATAACGGTGCGCATTTTTGGTTGCAACGCTTGTTGAAAGATTTTTCTCAACCAATTTCTACAACTTTGCCACCGGTCACCACACCGGTTACCCATACGATCGTCGCACGCGGCCTAACCGTACATTGCCGCGCAAGTCTTTCAGCTCCAGATAAGTTGGATTTGGCCAAACGAGAGTTCAACGTAATGCTTAAGGCAGGTATAATGCGCCCATNNATGATGCCTAAGAAGGTCGCAGGAGAATGGTGCACATGCGAGGATTACCGTGGACTCAATAGTTTTACCATCCCGGATTGGTATCTGACCCCGCACATCTAAGATTTGACGCCTAATCTTGGGGGTGAGTCAATCTTTAGTAAGACTCATATGGTTAGGGCTTATAACCAGATACCTGTCCACCAGATGAATGTGCCTAAGACTGCCGTCATCACAACGTTCGGCCTTCTCAAATTTCTTCGAATGCCGTTCGGATTACGCAATGCTGCACACACGTTTCAAGGTTTCATCGATGAGGTCCTTTGCGGATTAGATCTCGTTTTTCCGTATTTAGATGACATACTTGTCGCAAGTAAAGACGCCACCTAACATGAGGTGCATTCACGCACACTTTGTCAACATCGGAAGCAACATAGTACTACAGTTAATGCCACTAAGTGTCAATTAGGTCGTGAATCTCTAGTTTTTCTAGGTCATCATATTGATCGTCAAGGATTTCGTCCGATCGAGGACAAAATAGCAGAAATTCGTGATTTTCCTCCGCATAAGACAGAGATCGAACTTCGTCGTTTCCTAGGAATGATTGACTACTATCGTAGGTTCATCCCACAATGCGCTCAGGTAATTCGTCCCATCACGGACCTGCTTAAGGGAAACCTCAAGGTAGTCAACTTGGATACATCAGCACAACAGGCTTTCGATGCCAATAAATCAGCAGTTTCCAATACTATTTCACTGGCACATCAGGATCTATGTGCAAAGTTGAGTTTCGCAGTAGACGCGTCAGACATCGCGGCCGGTGCAGTCCTCCAACAGTGGAAAGATAGTGCAACCTTTGGGTTTTTACTCACAACCTTTTTCAGATGCAGTCACTAGTTACAGCACTTTCGGTAGCGAAATATTTGCTGCATACCAGGCTGTCCGTTATTTTCGTCACTCACTGAAAGGTCGTGATTTCCTTATCTTTACTGACCATAAGCCACTTACGTACGCCCTTAAGTCCTCTAGTGGCAGATACTCTCCTCGAGAGGTACGTCACTTGGACTACGTGTTGCAATTTACTACTGACATTCAACATGTTGCTGGTATGAATAATGTCGTTGTCGATGCTCTCTCGCGCATAGCGGTAGTTTCCGATAACGTGGTCAATTTGACACGCATGGCACAACTGCACAATCAGCATGTTCATGCGCCCACGCGGATAGTTGGGGATCAAAATCCATCCTCGACTTAGTACTCTTGCTGAGGCAATCAGATACCACCAGGATCGACCTCCTTCCACCAATTACATCTAGTGATTCCTCCGTTCTGTGCATATACTGGAGGAGTGACGTACCCCAAACGGACAAACCATAGGACGGAATTTAGGTCGCTCATCCTTATCGGAAATGCGTCAGGCTGCATCGCTCATGGATTGGAATTCCTGAAACCCTTAGGATGTAGATCAATCCTGGGAATTTGGTCGTCATGGAATTTAGCACGGGATATGAGCCATATCGAGGTTTTCGGAATCATTGTACTCCACTCAAAAAATGCAAGAGAACCATACTCGAGAAACGACTCGCAGCGGATTCTGTGCAGGCACCAAAGCGATTGTATGCCTACCTCAGGCGAATAATCCGAGCAACGTCTGGTAACCCGACTCTCGCCAAAGACGGCGCACTATCCGAAAAAAATTGGGGACAAAGCGGAGATGTTGGAATCACATTATGCCCCAGTGTACACCCCCAGACTCTAGCACATTGGAACATTGGCACATTCAATCGGCACTGACAATGCCCTGAACTGGACTCCATTTACCATCGGAGAGGTGGCCCTGGAGCTACGTAGGTTAAAGGTTCACCAGTCACCTGGATCTGATGGCGTGCATTCGCTTATCCTGAGGGAGCTGGCAGATAAACTTGCAGTGTCATTGTGCAACCTCTTCAATTTGTCATTCACAAAGGACGTTTACCGCGGCAGTGGAAGGATGCTGTCATTGTTTCAAGGTGGGGTTAGGAGTGACCCTGGAAACTACCGACCATTCAGCTTTAATAATGTTGTGGGTTAAGTGATGGAATGACCAGTGACTGCACTGCTTCGGCAGCATTTGGTGTGCCACGGTGACCTGTCCCACCAACAACACGGTTTCCGGCCGGGGAGCTCATGCCTCTCAAACCTGCTACTGGCTCGTGAGTACTGGACCGAGGACAGGGCCAAAAGGCACGAAACGGATATCATCTTCGTGGACTTTAGCAAGTCCTTGAAGTGAAATGTCTTGAAGTCTCGAAGAGATTCCTGAGTTCGAGGCTATTTCTCGGATCCTTGAAAGGCATATGTGTATTCTTTTCGTTCGAATTTTCTCTAGAACAGAGTGTACTGAAAAGGCATCAGTAGGGTTTTTGCTCGTGGCGAGAAGTAAAATGAAGAATTGCGAACTCTGGTATAAATTAAAATGTTTTTTTCAAAAGCTTTTTGTTATCGGGGGTGACTAGATAAACCTAGTGACGGTCAAGATGACGTCTGAAGACCCTCTTGCTGGGGACGTGGATAAGAGGTGACACCTTCCTACTGTACAATCTCTTCAAGCCCGGAAATGTCGATGATTTCTTCGTGCGCATTAGTACGGATTATGTTCGTGCGCAAAGCATGAAACTCTTCAAACCGCGTACCCGTACACTAGTCCGACAGTGGTTTTTCACCCACAGGGTCATTCCTCTATTGAATAGCCTCCCCCAAGAAGTAATTAATGTCCCCACAAAATCAGCTTTCAAAAGGAACCTAGACCTGTGTCTTTGTCTAATTCCTAAACGGTAAGATCTCCCCGGTCCACGAAGTTATTCATGTTCCGTATTTTCTCCTAAACTTTCCGATTGGTTGAACTGCATGCAGATACTGCACCCCCTCTCCTGCTCTTACCTCACTTCAGGTAACTTTCTTGAAAAAAAGGACGCGGACTCAATCCAATTATCCAGCATCCGCCGCAATGGAGCCTTGTCCGTACCCGGCTCACTGGGAAGCAGGACCAGAAGAAACCCTAGAAACCACTAAGACCCAGAACCATTGGGCCTAGCCTCGTACCCGTGTGATACCTCAAAACTTGAAGACGTTGAAAGCTGACCAAACCGTCAAAACGTCGGAGCTGCTTAAACGTAGTGGGCTCCGGGTAGCCTATCATCGCCTGAATTTTGTCATTTAACGGCTCGATAAGAGTGGCTGTAGTGCGATGACCGAGTGAAACAACGCTAGACTGGAGAAAATATTTTGTGCGTTGACCGTGACACCGTGCTGTGCCAAACGGTCACAAAGTGCTCGAATGTGTGCCAGATGTTAGTCACGCGATGACCTAGTGTTATATTTGGAATAGGGGTCGAAATCGAATAGCGCAAACTCGGAATCGGACTGGAAACCCACTGAATAGCGCAAAGTAGAACCAAGATGAGCTGTGGATACAAGTAACCCAATGCAGAAAATCATGCAAATATACAGGGTGAATGCTTCATCGTAGTCGCGCGTCTCGTCCCTCTCAC
>UZAN01049964.1:0-21199 GCA_900618425.1 Echinostoma caproni
GGTAAATTGCAAAATTCATAGCAGTCCGATATAAACGTTCAGTGCGTCTATTGTGAGAGCTTTGGCGAAGAGAATATTTCACACTGGTGTCGTCTACAGTTATGGACCTGTTGTTTCTACTGTTTATTGCACTATTTATGTGAACAACTGAAATTCACCAGAAACAACCTGGCTTTACTGTTTGTTTCGCTGTATTATGATTGTGGATTTTGCAATGTTTAATTATTCAATTACTGTTTTTCTCTTCAGCAGTACAATGAAATCTCACAATGTCCTGATCATTCCTAAATTTCGATTACTTATCCGAACAACTATTGGAATTTTCCTTGTTCTGCTCATATTCACTGCTTGGAAGACAATCTCAGTTGCACCTATAATTATACCAGTGCAACCGTTCCTTGTCAAAGCTCAATTTAATGAAAATGATTGGGACTGCCTACCGAATTTGGATGAACTCTCCTGGCCAGAACTTAAGGCAGCGCCGTTTCCAGCTGGTCGGCGATTTGCCAATGGGACCATCAAACCCTTACCACCGGCACTGAACCCTGTGATGAGTAAAGCTCAGTTCACTCTTTCAAAGCATTTATTAGCAAAATTTTCTGAGCTGATGTTTCAAAATGATTTGGGAGATCGTTTTTTTTTGAACGGAGGAACTTTGGTGGGATCATTTCAGCATCACGATATTATTCCTTGGGATGATGATGTTGATGTTTTGGTTGATGTAACAGTACGTCCGACAGTCCAACGAATACTTCAGGTGTTATCACCGAATTATCAAGTGACAGTGCAAGGAGTACGCGATAAGTTTTACACAAAACTGCTGAACGAAAGTGATGACGATATGGATATCGAGCTTAGCCGTAAATCTTCACAGTATGTTTGGGGTTGGCCATATTTGGATATAGGCTACTTTGAGCACAATGAAACTCATCTGTGGGATATCTCATCCCAAAAGGCACCCAATCAACTCATTGACAGTACCATAGTATTTCCCCTTGTTTTCAGACCACTGGGTAAAAACTGGTATCCCGCACCCTTTAACACTTTGGCTTACTTACGACATGTTTATGGAAATTCCGGTGGCTGTGCAGTGTTCGGCTACTCTCATATCATTGAAGGCAGTGGTCCATCTGGCCGAGCTCCGTGTTGGTCCTTGGGAAAGAAATATGCCTTTGTGCAACACTTGTTGGCCGATTCCAGGTACTTTATCATAGACGATTCCACATGGAAGCAAACCATGGTTGTTGTTGAAGAGTCTCTCGTCTATCGGACACACAGAGGGCCACTCGTCATTCACTCTTTACGTCTACCCACTATTTTAGAGACAACAGAAGTAAACACTTACGGTTTTGCCGATCCACCTGTGTTCCATTAATTCTGAATGAATTGTCAAATTTTTTCATGAATTCAAAATTGTGTTTCATACAAGGTGACTATATTCAAGCTTTGTTTCAGTCTAATGTATTAAGATAATTTATCGTGAATTGAAGATATCCTACCCTAACTACTTTTCTGATCGCTTTTATGCTCACAAAACTGATTTTTTACCATATCAAACATTATGTTGCAAAACATTGTAATGTTCTTATTTATGTTTTGATAAATGTACCGGGATTTAGTAACACGATTGGATTATACATCAAAATCGTGCATTGAAGAAGAAAGAAGAACAACCAAGCCAGATTGCCGAAATCTACAATCGTGCCGAGAGATCACAATGTGTATCGCTATCAAAAGTAGAAATGAATTTCAGGAATAATAAAATGACTGAATACTGAGAGCCGGTTTCTTGTTGAGATATTTGAAACGATATCGAAATTAGATATGCGTCCAACCGTCTGAATCCATTGTAATGCGGTTCACGACTGATGAATCACTGGACCTTAGCCACAAACTGAGGGATTCGAGTGCGAGGACAAACTTCTAAACAATTTACGAAAGACAACTTGTCTGGACCAATTGAAGATGAAACTTAATGATAAAACCGGTACCCAGTCTGGGAGAATATCAAAAGAGCTTGTTCCAACGCAGCAACAAAACGTTCCATACAGAAAACTTCCACATGCTGTCCTACCTCGACAAAGATTCACCATTTTTGCTAAAATTCGTCGTTTATATTTGTCAGGCAATGAGTGCAAGCTTAAGAATGCGGATAGCAGTCTGATTTCGTCGTGATTATCAATAAGCAATAACTAGATTAGAAATCCGGGCATGTTACTGGATTGTAAGCTATCTTACTGTTGCATGTTATGCCAGACGGGATAAAATAACATGGATCTTCATTCAAACTTTAGCAAAACGCATGGTTTTGGCTGTGCACCTCGGGAAAAGATTGCTTTTAACTTCTGTCATCACAGTTAATGCAACGTTGATCCGTAAGATTGATCTATATGGTCATTGAATTACGATCAAATATACCTGAGTTTTGTCATTTTTCGACCTAAGTGAGAATCCTTTTGTCCCTTGAGACATAAGTTTGAAACTCACGGATCCAAATCAAAAATTGCGGTACTTTTTATGTGCCAACCGCTTACTTAAAAATGATGTGCCGAAAATAATAGTGTTGATCTAGGCATAAAGGAAATTCAGGGATGATAAATAGTTAAAATTCCAAATGTGTTTGGGATTTCATCAATAAATTAGGGCCTTGTGTTCATGGTTTTATTGAAATACTGTTTTGTTTATCCACAATACAATAGCAAAACGCAAGATTCCGCGGCAGCTTCCTTCCTCAAAAGTCTCTGTAAGGCCAAATAAATCGGTTGTAAAAATCCAAAGCCCACGGATAAAAATTGTTTCGCTTGGGATTGGTATATTAAGGAAATGTGTGTGCGCATGCGTGTCCGTGTTTGGGTGTCAGACTAAATCGAAAAAGACCCTACTCATGCGACCAGTCTTTTTATGACACAATTTCGTGGAATGAATAGCAGACGGGGATAGCCCCATTGTCACGAGGACCTGCTGTTCAGTGATGGAGACCGGTAACCTAATCCCTGGACTTGGAATGGCGAACCACATGAGGCCACGGCAGGTTAGGTGTGGTAATGAACTAGAAGACAACAAAGCTGCCTACCACCAAAGTTTGGTGGCGGTAGGAGGGGGGGATCGATCCTTGGACCATAGGGTCCAAAGCACGCATGTGATGACGACTAAACCACTGCGCCACCGCCAACCAGTGTGCTTATTTCCACAGGGACGGGCGAATGAGTGCACTCAGACGGAAAGTGCAGGGTCTGGCTTACTGATATTCAGCCGAAGACAAAAACTGATGTGCATGGGAATACAGTTTTAGCTGCACAGCGTGGATTGTTCCACTGACTGCACTTGACAGTCTACATTAGATAATTTGTGAATTTGTATCTCCCTGGAATAGGGAATGAAGGTTTACTGGCTTCCATTTATTTCGGTTTTGTCTATTTTTTGCACTGTCTCAAAAACAAACCTTTCAGGATATTCCGATCAATAAGGGAAGTTACATAACAAATAAATTATAACAGCCGGAGGAAGATCATCAATATCTACAACTGAGAATACTATTGAGGACCGCAGAAGCTAATATATTTGGTCGTTAGAAAATGGAACCGGAATAGGATGATTGCGCAGGAAGGAGAGAATCAGACTATTGATTGAGGGCTGCATGTGAGCAGTGTGCGAATAAAGCTGTCTGGGATAAGAAGGCTTGGCGAAAATGAGTGGAAATACGTGGTGTTTTGTACTTTCGCAATGCAATTTTGTATTTGAAAACGGTAATTATGCAACAGTAGTTGAACGTTGTTTAAGCTATTCATCATTATGGTAGGATTGCTCGCATTGCAAAAAATCATAAGTTTGTATTCATTGAACTAGGTTTTGCTGCTAATAGTTTACTGGAAGTCAAGTTCCGATTGACAGGTGTGTGTAGAATCAATAAGTACAGGTGTCAAAAAAGTCTTGTGGCGGATTTAGTCTCAACCCGGTTTCAATCTTTCACAGTTTGAACTTTCTCCTGTTTCATAAAGAACACAAAACTAATCACGGTAATCTTTCTCTATCACATGAACCATACTTTATTTACACTGTACATGATTTGCTTCCCTGAGTGAAACGTGTGAAGGGCAAGTAGGTTGGCTTGAAACGTTCCACATACAATAGAAATTGTCCTTTCACTACTTTATAAATTGTTTCTTTCCACCGTATTATCGCTCGGCGGAAAACAATAATCAAACAAGTTTTTGTAGACTGTTTAAAGGAATTTCCGTTTTAATTTGTGATCTAAGTATAGAATTTTTGTGTCACCATAAAAATGTTTTACGGTCATTTGACATATCTTGCGCTTATTTGGAGAATACAAAAACCTAATTGTTTTGCACATTAGGCTAGTTCTGACTGTTTTCCTTCTTCATAAACCTCAAATCCATTCGCTATGGTTCGAACATTGCAATTGTTTAATGGAATTGATAAAGACATATTCATTATGAAACACTTGATCCGGGGTGGAAAATTGTTGAAGATACTGCACTTCAAATTAGCGACTATTGCCGGGAGTTCAAGGCCCTATGGGAATGTATTAAACTCGTTATTCACAGGGGCACGGTTATCGTAATGATAACTGTCCTCACGATTAAATGAGGAAAGAAAAGTTCTAAGCATATTTCACAAGAAAAATATGTTCATTATTCATAATTAATGTACTAAAGTCTTTATATTCAGTGCCATATTGATCACAATGAAAACGCACTGGCGCTAGATATCGATCTACTTAAATGTTACAAAATCAATGTAGCTCCCACTACTTGCAGTTATAACAAACGGTAAATTTTGCAGCCTATCTACGGCTGATAGTTGATAGCTTGTTACGACCATTGATGAAAGAATAAGAAGAGAACCATTGTAACACTTCACCATTTCCAATATTTAAAATCAACATGAAAAAATTCAATGACTTTTATTGAACCAAAGATCGCCCAGCTCTTTGGTTGTTCTTTAACGTAAGCTTGCATTATTGGTTTTAAAACTGTTGTATGTGATGCATGAACTGCGAGTTTAATCTCATGTTTGACGAACAGACACTCAAAGATCCCGATTTCCGTTTGTTTGAAAACTCGTGAGTATGAAATGTGCCTACGAATTCGTTGACTCGATTTAACTTCAATTATTAAGAGGGGATTTGAAAGAGGAAATGAAAAATAGTTTGAATAGAATAAAATCCTATGCGCGCAAAACAACTGTTTTTTCGAAAAATTCATCAACCGGTCATTTAAATATACATAGGTAGAGCATTCAATATTGTTTGATCTTGTGCGCGGTGGATCTTATTACCCTGTGTACAAAGTGATGCTACGTGTGTCAACATTTTGATTGAGCTGCCCTTTGGTTACAACATTCTTCCATTTACCATGCTCACATCGGTCGGTCGACTTACGTACACTTGGTGATTACTTTCTAGTGGGTGTTGCCATATCGCGCTTCTCGCTGCCCTCGTTTCTCCGTATGCTAACCATCAAGGGTGGTGTTTCTTTATTCTCTTTTTTACACTTGTCATCTAAATCCGTACGCTTTATCCTGAATTTATCGAAAGAGAGCTTGCTTCGTTTATCGGAATTTATTTTCTCTGATACAACTTCGGGGAAAGAATTTAATCCATTCATTACCAAAGTGTACGAACCCTTCTAAATTTTGTGGTCATGTGATATGCTCTATTCTTAGTCAGACATATTTTGAGCATTCGAATAAACAAAATGGCGAATGACGCATTTTCCGAAATTTAACATAATAATTTAGCAATAATAGGGTAACTAGATGGAATAAATATGTGAAGGTTAATTTATNTATATATATATATATATATATATTTGTGCGTGTGTATATCACCGACTTATAGATAGGTTATTGCCAACGCAACAACTAGAATAACAGAAAACAATGTGGTTGGGATGCAAAACAGAATAAAATGGTGGTCAAGCAGTTACGGTAGATAACAAGAATAACAATTTTTTATTGTTTAACCATAAGTGTTTGATATTTCTTGTTAGTTTGTCGGTTGCTATGGTGCATGAGATTTCAACAGGCAAACCCATACACCATCCGCACCAGTGACTTCTATTCTGAGCGATGTCTCTTAGTGTCTCTAACCAACGACAATCCTCATCCCTCCAACCCCAACCTCGAAGACCGACTGCACTAACCGAGGTCAAAGCTGAAGCCATCTTCTTCATAACTCTGCGTCATGTCCTGATCCGACCGCAGCCACGCTTCTTCCAGCTATGCTCAGCACGTGCACCAAGATCAAGGAAAGGTAGACGATGGGCAGGCATACAAAAACCGTGGCCAAGACATTGGGGGCGGTGTAGAGTAATTGCTCTTCACCCGAAGTTACCACCAGACACGAGTAATGCTTCGCAGACATCGGTAGTCGAATACGAAAATTCGATTAGCATCTTCCACTGGGGGAGACCATGTCTCAACCGTAAAGTAGAACCCTACGAACCACTGTGACGTAAACCCCTCCCTTAAGGGACATGTCATGGTGATGCCACAGATGTGGCAAGTTGACAATAGCTGCTCTGGTTTTCACTAGTCGTGATATGCTCTTTCCCTACTTCCCCCTCGCCAGCTGTGATCAACCTCCCGAGGTAATTCAAGCTCATGACCACTTTATGCTGATCATCACAGCGGGTGATTGCAGACACCGGCTCCTGGTAGTCCTTGCACTTTGCACTTTGATGGTGCAAATCTTATAGCATACCTGGATATCTGAGGATCTAACTCGAGGAGGATGGACGCCAAGTGGATTAGTCGCAGTTGAATCGTCCGAAGTTCGTACTGGTGACAAATGAGCCGTAGTCGACAGCCGTCCCCGTTTTCCGAGCAACAGCAACCTAGTTCGAGGGGACCTCCAGATGTGCCTCATTCAAAGTCAGCCGACCTACTATAGCATTCATACCTAATGCTCACATTACAATATCAACCAAATTCGCTTTACGCAAGAGGTCGTGTAGTTTTTGCTAGAATATATCTTGGACAACATCTGGTTGGCAGTCTGTTGAAGCGTTCACCGACATGACAAACAAGTTTTGTCTATCGGGGCAACAGCTGCTTACTTTGCATTAACCTCTTAGTCTCATTGCGCCCAACCCACTGTCGACTGGGGCCCAACCTAAGAGCGCGGTCTTATCTCTTACCGTGAGAACTACGCCAATGCCATCAAGACAGGAAGTCGCAGCCTCAGAGTATCTAGAGACGCGTAGTTGAAACTTTGTAGAGTTGTTTGATAAAGACGTCAATCGGATAACTGAGCTGGATTATTCAATGCGAGTTTCTTGAATGTGACGCGCATCAAGGGCTAGGGCTGAACACGTATGTTTTCTTATAAGCATCAAAGTACGCACAATAAATTTGGTTAGTTTGAAAGGGCATAAAGAGCAAAGAATAGCTTTAGCTAGTAGAGGATTCCGTGGGATTTGGACGGCAATCAAGGTAGGACAAGAGAACATGGGCAGGACCTCCATCCGAGCCACTACTCTTAATTCGATCGTCTGAATAATCCTATAGAGGTGAATGTATCGGAAGGAGTTAGAGGTGGAAGGAGGCGAGGTTAGGGAAAAATGGGTGTGTATGGCATAGGATAGTTTTTGCATTGTAAAGAAGCAAAAACGTCGAGATTGGTAAGAGTAGAAGAGTTCATAGTTTTATACGGTGTGAGCTGTTGTACTACTCGGCCGCCCGGTCTAGAGTAGGCCTCGTTCGAGGATACACCCTAGCCTTTGCGCAACCAGTTGCGAACTGCAAGACAGCGGCGATGTTCCATATGGGCCGGTGGCCAATTTTTGGTTCATTTGTCTCTTCTGGGAAGCTTTGTCGAACAATCGATCTCAAAATGGGGCAATGATCATATTTAGTGGCGGGCCACACTCGCCACATAGCGCTGAGCACATTTGTGTGATGTTTTTCGCAGAGAGCTCTTGCTATGAGGTAAACTCACCACAACCTCGTGCGCTGCCGCGACTACGTATTCGGGTGGCTAAGCTCACCTTATTCGAGGTTAGACGCGAGATGAGGGTCGTTCCCCTATGCGCGACCTGAGGCTGCGCTCGGTAGCATACAGCTGTGCTCTCCTGACGTCACCTACAAAACTCAGCAATTTACGTGATATGCAGTTTAACAAGTACATTAGATAGACATTAACTGTGCTGAAGATGTATGTGCATAACCCATTGAATCCTACAAGACGATTTCGCACAAACAAACATTGTTTGCCACTAAATATTCCTTAGCGTAAAGTAAGCAATTCGTCTAATACATACTAGAACAACTCTTGATATAGAGGAATAATTACATTTAGTTTTCAAAATCCTTCCTTGTGTTCTAAATTTCTTACTTAAGAGCCAAATCAAAACTTTTGTAGAAGACTAATTTATGTCTGAAGTGTTTGTATGTTTCTTTAACTTGCAGTAATGAGCGATTTGCCGTGTCATTTTTCTCAAGAAAATAGGTCTGAGCAACTTAGAATATAATATGTTATGAAATCTTACGTTAGGCTGACTTTACGTTCAGTCCTCCTTCCACAAACCTGCCCAAATCTATTACTTTTCTATCACACCATCTCGCTGAGGGCTTTTTTCATAATGCAAACTCACGTTTTCCGTGATAATTAACAAGGTTGTTGACATTTGTAAGTAGTAACTGCGCAACTGTCTGCTCCTAATGGATCCGATCAATCCGAACTGAAAATGCGTCGCATTTAGTAAAGACAACTATGAACAACGTTCTGAAAGTTATATTCCATGATCTTTAGCTAGTCGCATTGTTTTTCAATGTGTTAGTAACAGCAATGACTTTATACTACCATGAAGATGTATTACACGTCTAGCTCCTGCTGGCCAGGTTTTCTTCCTAAACCTTTCTCGGTTTAATATATTCGGGCAGAATCAAAAATCTGCCACAGTTCCCGAGCTATAATGCTACCTCAACAACTAAGCAGGCATCTTATTGGAATAAATTAATAAAAACACCTGTCCAACAAGCTTTTTTATAGCTCCATCTGCATGACAATCACATCGCGTAAAATAAATGAAGAGACAATTTAGGGGGGGGGGATGAATTTGGACCAAACGATGTTAGGAGTGTATCGAAAATTTTGAATCTGATTGTTATACTTGTTGAGAGAGCATTTTCAAAAAGGGTGGAAGGGTTAGGATTGACATTTTCAAACATCGCCTCCACAACTGATGGTAATTATTTAAAGTGAGGATTTTGAACTGGCACTTTAGGTTTGGTTGACATACACGTTTTCATTGGAGGATCTGTGTTTGAAAGACTTCATCTGGCAGTTATCACCTTCTTGTACATCAAAAACTAATCAGACTTTGAAGTATTCAGACCTGAACGCTTTGCTTGAATACATGAGGCTAACAGGTCCTGTGCCTAAACAGTGGTATTGGTTTCGGACAGGGTTGAATAAGATTCTATCACACCCATCCTTATTGATCTTTCACTCAATCACTCCCGAATCCAATTCAATACGTTATCTGAATAGCATGCGTTGGTGCGCAAGCGATTTATATGACTATGTTTTCACCCAGGATGACCTGTGTTCAAGTCCAACTAAATTGCTCCATTCTCTGTGTCTCAGTCTTTTGAGTGGCCACTCTTTCATTTTCTGAAATATATTTTTATTGTCATACACATATTCGATGAAGGAAAGCAAAAAATAGAATTAATTAGTTTTAATATCTTTCTTTATTTTTCCCTATTTATACTAGGCTCTTCATTGGTCAACCGACAAGGCATCATAATCAATCTTTTCCACAACTGATAGTTCTTCGTTAGACCTAATCGAATCACTTGCTTATCTAACTGTGCTTAGCCCATATTCCTAATATTTACAGGGAATGCATTACTAATCGCAACATTCAGGGTACCAGACCTTATAGTGACAATATATCAGAAGGAACAGTGAACTGTATGGAGCAACTGCGCAGGAATATAGAAAGCAAATGGGTAGTCGAATAACTAACTTATCCTTTAATGTGGTTGATATTTATCTGGTTATAGCCATTAGGCTATGTGATTCAAAGGTTTTGACTATCTACTTTAATAACTATCCTTTGAAATAATCAGTTGAATTTAAAGCTGCGTTTGGCACAACACTGATTGTGGATATACGGAAGAAACGAAGTAATTTTGAGATAGTACTAAAACATAATTCTAGTCGTGACTTTCATCAATAAGCCTTTGATCACAATAAACTTATTTTGTGGAAATATATGAATCCTTTTTGTGCATGTATTTGTGCTATTTTTATTTCCTCACACTGTACGAAGAATGATACTTAGTTGCGATACTTTACGTTAAATATGTGGTCTGTCTAATCACTCTGAAAGTTGGAAATTTTAAAATATTGCTCAAAATACGGAGGTCTCTTTTATCTCTTAGCCACTCATCAAATAATGTGATCAGTAAAGCCAATGAAGTGGAAGTTAGCTATGGTTGATCTAGATCCAGTTGGTGGATATGAAGTGCAATAACCGAGCAAAGCTTAATTTACTATTAAGATTGAACTGCATTTGAGGGAGACGTGTAAACGTGAAAGCTTTGATTAACAAGCTGTCCAAATGAAAAAAGAATATGATATATTTATATTACATGCAGAATCGCACCGTCCGTTTGTGATTCGATTAAGGTTGTAAAATATTCGATAAGTAAAATATAAATAATTTTGCTCTGGGAATCATCAAAGATCTATCGACTCTTTCCGCCAAAACAAAACCATTCTTGTGAATTATTGGTCCTGCGGGACATGACCACACAAGGCAGGTTTCAAAAATTGGCGCACCACTAAGTTGTATGGATAATTATTTTTATACGATCATATTTTCAATTACAGCGGATGTGATTGATTACGTCACACTACATTAAATATTCACGTATGAGAAAAGGCGAAGTCACGACAGAAAATCCCTTTAAAACGAAAAACAGGATTTCTAAGTTAATCAAAGCAAGTTTTAAGAAATGCAATGCATCAGTACTATCGCGAACGTTTAAATAGTCTGATCACTACCAATTATTAATAACCTGCGTTTCAAGTTATTTTACTACATTTATCTGTGGTGTTGTGTGATGTTTCTTCTGCTAATGGTAGAGCAAGACGAGTAAGTAAAACGCTTAATTTTCAACTAGTATGTTGAAATACTTAGAACTGCGTCTGTCCGTGAGTTAACAGCAACAAATTAGCGTGCTCCATGCAGACTGTTGGTAGTTTTTAGGCACATAAAAAGCAATATCAAAATATTAATATTAGAATGTAATCAATTCATGCACTCCCAAACCGTGCGGTACATTCATTGTGGAAACGTTTGGATGTATTAACCTCGTACTATTTGTGTCGAAGAGTCATCGAGCATCAGAATTCGTTATTGGGTTTTGGAACCAAGCCTACAAAGTATACGAACAACCTCACATTTCGTGATTCATGATTGAAACAATTAGCCGACTGAATTTAAATATTAAAGAATAATCCCGTTGCTAATATTTTACGGAACACTTGATTTATATTTTTGCCTTCGATTGACGGAATTTACTTGCAACTGACTTCATTGTCATTGATAACTATCTAACTGGCTGCTGATAAGCGCAACTATCTCTCAGTTGGTCTGATGAAAGTAATAAAGTGAAACGAAATACAAATCATTGATAACGAGTTGTGGTTTTCTTACATTACAGAAAAAATCATTACAACTAAAAATTGTGAGTAGAAATTATAAGATCAGAAAAATATTTGATAAAAAGATTGGTGAAACAGATTGGCAAAAGCGTCACACAATCAACCCGACATATCACATGCCAGCAAGTCAAAACTGTCAAATAATTATGATCGCCGCTTTGTGGAAGTTTGTGTGGTATTGAGTGTATCTAACTAACCCTCTTCCTTGTTTTCCGCTTGATCATGATCCCACCTCTTTATGGGCATCAATCGGGCACATCTGAATCTACAATAACTTGGTTTAATTTTTGTTAAATGTTTCCATGCAATATTAACCTATATGGAACTATCCATTCAAACCTAGTTGCATCCCCATATCATGTAGAAAACTTTCACGTGAAGAATACCGTACAACTACTGCAGTCATGTCTTATGGTGTTCATCAGACTGCCATAAAACCAATAACTTACTTTTATTAATAGCCACGAAGTGTTTATGTCCTAATTGTCCCTTAGGTTCAACGAAGTGTCATATGATTATTTTTTTCGTGAAACAATTCAAATGGCGAATCACAATTCAATGATTTGTCATGACCGTAGTTGATTATTCAATTATTATATGGAGATATATATTTACCACCGTCTGTTTCAAGCTATCTCTTAAAGACGATCATTTTCTGAACGATGTGCGCCAAAATTAAAGGGCAGCACTAAACCGCACATTCCCAGCTGATCAACTGAGACCTATTGGTTTTACTCCTAGAATCGATTTGAACAAACATATACATGGTTGGCAATTTAGTTTTGTCACATACAGACACACACACATACTATACCAGTTTACCTGCATTTGCGGTGACGCATACATAGGCAGAACCAACCGTCGATTATCACAACGGATGGCCGAACAAAAGTAGTTGGTGAAGTCAATGACGCTATCCGCACTCGGTAACCAGGCGGTCACATGTAACCCAGGATCATCTATTACAAAACCCGTCATGACAACCAAACACATAGTTGATCCCGCCTCCTCTTTCAAACCGTTGTTACGTAACTGCAATACAAAACTGACGACATTAAAAGAGGCGCTGCTAATCCGAATCTATCATCCCGTTCAGTGAGCTCAAAAGTTGTTGACGTAATTAGTTCACCTGCCGTACAGTTAACTTCTTGTTGTTACTTCTAACAGTCATTATTTATTTATACATGTCCGTTCACTGGGATTTAAAAAATCTAATGTGCTGTAAATGCGCTTTTTTGTTTTACGTCAGCGATTGAGAAGATCTAACGAAATCTTAGTATCTCGCGATTGGTCTTGATGCTATGGATAAAGAGGAGCCAGTGTTTCAAATTATCGAATGAATAAATAGTGCAATTATTTGTTAAAGCTGTTTATTTATCCCGTGTAAGTCATAACAAATGACATTTATTTCAAAGAGGGTTTACTGTGCGCTTTTTTATCCGAACGTGGCGCATAAATGGGTCATAGTGATCCATCCTGGAACGATGTAAACTCTCTTATGACAAGTCATCATTCTTCTAATAAAATCTCTTTACTTGAAGAAAATAATTCATTGATTGAATTTAAATCTTTATATTTCGGTTCTCTATTCGTATATCTTGAAATCAGTGATGAAATGCATCGTCACCATAAAAATATGGTTTCATCTATTTATTTTAAAAACAGAAATAAATCTAAGCACAGAAGTGCATATTATTATCCTTGGAAAACGGTAAAGAGAAATTTGATTTGCTTTGCACAAAGAAACCGAGAATACGCTAAGCTATACGGGCTGGCTTGAGTGGAGCCATCAGACTGCTGTTTGTCAGCTAATCATTTGATTAGTCCCATCTAGTTGACCAACAGCGTGACTTTATCGGACAAACGAATGATGTTCGAACCAAAAAACACGGTCACTTTCAACTGTGCGTTCAGTTCCTTGTGAAACTGATGGATTTTATCTAATCACAACACTGTGGATGCAGTTGTTACATGAAAGACCAGAATTACTGGAGTAGTGTCACTTCCCAAGATTACCAGAGAGGAACAATCAATGGATCTGTTAGTTATTGGAAAAGAAAAATAACAGCTAAATCTATTCGCATTAAATACCAAGCTCGTGATTAAGACTGAAAAGAGACCGCAGCATAAATGGAATGGGAATTATTTGTATTTTACAAGGAATAAATTCAGTTGTCTAGTTGTTCTACCTCGTCATCACTGATGGTTTTACGACGTTATAATAGTGCATAATTTTCGATCATTTTATTGTAAAATTGTTTTACATTTGAAGTCAAAACACCGTACTAAATTACTTTTTGCATAAAATTCTGTTTTTGTTATTTTGATTATGCTTTACAGGAGCTTTGACGAAACCATATGCTTTTTATGAGGCTAATTTATGGTATTTTATAAACTACAAAGAACATAAGCGAGCAAATCACAAAGTGAATTGTTATTGCAAAACCTGATGATATTCCGAAATAAAGACACGGGTTGGCATGTAAAGGTACACATTTATGAATCTTCTGCACTCTATTTTAGAACATTTAAAAGGGGGAAGCTCCAACGAGGAAAGATGAGCACAAAAGACAGAAAAGTGCGTTTATAACTAGACGTATATGCTTTGCTTCACCAGTTACTATCATCTATCACGTTTATCCTAGTATGTTACACTACATTGTTGCTCATATTTCTCATGCAGATCTCATCCCAGGAATGTTTCTTCTGTGTCACTTCCTTAATTTTAGTCTGATGTTTCTTGATATGCAAACAACTTAACCAAACAGATTACAAACCGACAATCTCTGTTTGCCAAAGGCCCAAGTTTCATAAAGTCCGGCACTTGCGGCAACTTTCTATCTTAGAGTCCTAACCTGTCTGAAGGGATGGTTTTTCTAAAGAAACCTTCTCAACGCAACAAGCGTTAACCGGACTCTGCCTAGTAAAAAATATCTATGATAAATCGTACGAAGTTGCATAAATTTCATCAAAAGATAAGCTGAGGTTTAGGGTCATCCTTCACTTCCTTATCCCTAATTGGTTCATGTTGTAAATAAATCAAGATAAAGTCTTTCTCATGTAAAAAGAGGTAATCATCAACAGAACATTGGTGGTCTGGATCCCAATTTAATGTGTATTTGTTCGTCAACACTCGGGACACTGTCTAAAAATTAGTCGCTTTAACTAAGAAGAGCCTCCAGCTCCCAAAAGGTGCTCACGGAATGGCAACCAGATTTTACACTGCAAGAATAGGGCACAGTTCACAACCCGCCTGCAATATGCACTATCCGGAGTATCGCTACAAGTGATTTAATAGCGTTTTTAGAATATAGTTATCTTTAATATATGTCCTTTAAAAACAGTTACTGCGGTACAAGAAAGATAGATCACTGCAAGGATATTTTCACCCTCTTTGGAAACAAGCTTGTAGAAAAGCAATAAGAATGCGCCTTTTCTATTATAGAGTATTAAATCATTGAATTAAGCATCATAGTAAGGAGGCAAAAAACATTGTAAAAACAAATGGATACACATTACAGGTCTAATTAACTAAACGGTTATGTCAGCACCAAAGGACTAGGGGGAATTGCTGCTTATCCTTTAAATCTGCTGTTATTTTTCCTATGAGAGCAACAGCGTAGCTTTCATCTCGAAAGCATCAACCGAAAATTGCTACTTAAATTACACGATGACCATTTTTATCAGTAGCTTTTTATATTGAGCTAGAAAGTGAAAGCGGTGTTAAATGTTGCGTAATATTTTAGTTGATTTAGTGTCACAACATGCCAAAAGAAGGTTACCGGATTTTAATCTTAAGACTCAATGAAACCCGTATAAAAGCAAATTTGATAAAATTATATTACATTCAGTGAGTCTCGTGACATGATGTCAGTAACTGTAGTGTAAAATGCATTGGCACTTGTAAAACGTTTATAAGTAAATAAAAAGATAGAGTAGTCAATAGAAATGAAGCGGATCCTGAGTCGTGTGCTTACTAAAGGCATTTTAGCTTCAGTACCTGAGTCAAATTGGTATTCATGCCATATGAGATTGCACTCTTGCAAATCCGAGTACATGGTTCACTGAGCTTTTGTTGTTTTCCATCAAGTGGATTAGGATTGCTAATAAGGTGCCTTTGCGAGATACAAAAATGTGTCAAGTTTTATTTTATGAGTGTTCGCGTCTCTTAGATAAAGGTGCTGTACTGATGAAACCTTTCCCGGAAACAAATATTTAAAAAATTATTGTTCAAACTCATAGAGAAAATGTATTCGTTGACCCACGAAAATTGCGTCAGTTTAACTGCATTTAAGATCTAACTTCTTTTATTGCGTATAACGTTTGCAAGCACTGGAGCTCATATTCAGCCGTCAAAGGTGTTAATACCTGTTTTAGAACCTTCATTGTGTAATCGCTCACTTCCAAACTGATTTCCCAGGTCTGATAGAGAAAACAAACAGCTGCTGGACAAACAAGAGAAATGAGTACGGTAAAAAGTATACTATTTAATAACTTGTGTTGTAGGTACCCGCTATTTCACTTAAACATGCCATTATAAGAGAGGTACTGTACATCACACCTGATTACTGCGGGAGTCGTCTTCTGTATTTGTCACTGTCATTTACTTCAAACGGGTCGTTTTAAAAGAATAAAGATCACAACAAGGTTTTGTTGGAGGTTATAATAACCAGTGGAGAAGTGACTTCCACTGGCTGTTCATACTTTGTCGTTTTTGGCTATTGTCTGAGTATACCTGTGTCTACGTTAAAGAGAATATTGAAGAACACTAGGAAGTAAAGCAGTTCAAAACCCATTGGTTCCGTGGGCATAGCATGACCTCCAGTACAACAATGTGGTCTACAATACTACTAGATTATGCAACAAGGGTTCCTTTTATCAATCCTGTAAAGAACAGCAGGATGCAGATGTTAAAATTTTGTTTTATCTCCTTAACTACTGACAAAACAATAGATACAAATATAGAGCATTAAATTGATAAATTCAATTGAACGGACCTGTAGAAATAGATAGGAACTATGAAAATTAAAAGCAAAAGGTCTGCAATATAGTATCTGAGCTGAAGTTGTCGAAAACGTTTTGTTACACAAAACGGGGTGATGTTATCTGATTGTGGGCGTCCACGAAGTGGCAAGAGTTTTGCATTGTAATTACGTTATACGGGTTTGAAAACGTGGGCTAGATAAATTATATGTTTGGTTGTCGTGACATGTTTTGAAACATATTACCCCATATTTCTTGTCACAGCCAAACTTTCGCGTGTGGATTTCGTCATCGACTTCAAGAACCTTTTCAAAATGTGTTTTGCCGTTCGTGGTACTAACCTACATTCGGTTCTGTCCACGTATGCGTCATCACAACTGCAAGCAAACTGGCACATAAACTTGTGAGACAGAAATTGACAAAATTGGAATTTTACTCTAGTCCAATTTGAGTCTTTCCGAGACTTTCTCTCTAAGAATGGTCTCATTCTAGGCTTACCAGAGTCTCATTGGGGACTGTGCGGAAGAGGTTTTACCTTACATAAGGGAATATAGAAATAAAGCTATTCAAGTTGTTTTCATGCTGTAAAATTAATCCGTTCATCAAAATAACGTTCTGTGTTTTTATCCGGTGACCTTTTAAATGAAGCACGTATAAACTTTGTTCTACAAAGATGATTAAATAATAATGCTTGTAATGAGTTTTGCTTTAGCTGTATTCAGTCAGTAACTTGTTTCTGTTGTTTCTTGCTGTCATAAAGATTTAACAAGATGCCATAGCTTTATCTTCTGCATCGATACACATTAATTTACTTATGGGGTCATAGACAGGAAAATGAGCTAACATTTATCCATTCCTAAAGAACCTTACCGAAGTTGTGAATTTTATTGGTGAAAGCACCCTTAGAAAAAGCTCTCCATAAATTATTGATATTTTACTAATATTCATTCTCTCATAAATCAAGAGGTAGCTGTAACTATTACCACAAGTATCTGGTGAACTTTGAAAAGACTAAACCAGGACTTGAGTCGATACCACGAATGTAGCATTATATCTATGCATGCAAATGAACATAATTTTGCCAACAAAATAGTTGAACCAATTACAACAACTACGGTGGTCGCCTAGCAGAAATACCATTTGTGCCATATGCACTTCATTTTTCTATCAGGGCTGCTGAGGAAACTAACGACATTTAGGGGCAAATTTGCTTAACTTCTGTCTTTTTGCACCTTTTTAGAGCAAACGTATGTTTTCTTATTATATTAACAGTAGGGCAGTCCCTTATGATTCACTTCACCGCACCACGGTGGTATAACTTAGATGTTTGTGTTATGCCACCACCTCCAAAGAAAGTCTTCTAGCCGACGCTTAAACACTTACTCGTTTGTCTCCTCCACAACATTTTGCGGTAGCATAGTTTACATGGTGGTCCTCCGTCGGAGTAAGGAATAAACCAACGAAATTTCAGCTGAGGGCTGTTTTCTTAGGATAAGTGTGCATCTTCTCTTGCGATTGTGATCTCAAAGCGGAACAATCGCCTGCAGATCGCAGTCCAGGTATCCGAGGATAATGGGTCTAGAATAGGGTAAATCTATTCTCGTATGCTTGTAAGCTATCGGAAACAGTTTTGTAGCCTAAAAGTGTCCTTTGTAGTAATCCTCACGCATCCCGGCGACTAGGTATGTGTCTCTGAGCTGTACACATCCCAGCTTCTCTGCCTGTACCACTGTGTATCAAAACGATGCAGGGCCGCCGTATTCCAATCTCGAGCTCTGGTGAGAGGACTAGACAATTTTGGAGGCATTCAGAGAAAGCCCGCCAAAAGAACGCCGCATGGCTTCCTGTATTCGCCATCCCGACACATAATCTATCTTTAGGTCTTTAGGTTAGAAACCTCAATTACTCCCAAATCCTTTTCAAGTGTAGATGAACAAAGGTAGAAAAACAACCAAAAATGTCTCCTCGTCCCATTGGTTAGAGACCTCAAGCTTCATATGCATTCCTGTTCACAGAGAACATGTGACAAGAGAATCCGTTTGAGAAAAAGTCCAACAATCAAGCCAGATTTTATTCCATTTCACAAATTTAAGGGTACGATGGATTTTATTCCTGGTGTTCTCACTGTAAATATTAAATACTTACCTCGGGGAAGATTGCTAAGGAACATGTGCCCAGGGCCACCTTGAAGGCGCTAACATAGGCGCAGCCGATCACTTCTGTCGTTAATCTGTTCCACGTACGTATGACCATGTGTGAAAAGAAGTTAGGCTGTACCCCTAACCTGATGTGATTTGGTTGAAGGTTAAAACCATGACCTCGCATGTTTTGAGTGCGAGAAATCATGATCAACTAGTTTTAGTCCTGATAGGCTTCCTACAATTTTAAGAGACTCTATCAAATCTCCCCTTACTCGCCCACGCTTCAACGAGACGAGATTGAGATCTCTTAATTGCTGCTCATAGCTTTTACCCTTTTGCTCAGTTAATATTCGGGTAGTTAGATGTTGTACTTTTTCCAAACATGGTACATGCCTCCTGTAATCAGTTCGTTTCAGTTTTATGCCCAGGACGGTGACGGCAACTAGCCATGTCGTCCGGTTTGTTGTACTGGTAAGCTCCAAGGATCTCTCGATGCTGTAACAATAAGATGAAAGGATTCATGTTTAATGATATACACGTAGAGGGGAGACTAGGAGAGGACTCCCAGCCACAGTATCCCACTCTGTGTGTGTATGCGCAGTGTTGTGTTTCACAGTGGCCCCTTTGATGGTAGAGTTATCCCAACAACCTTGAAGCCCTTAAGGATAATAGATACTGGGTATAAAGCATAGTCTAGGATTCGGTGGAGAGATGAAGAGAGGAAGTAAAAGCGGGGGATAAGATGGCCATTGGGATGAAGAGAGGTGGGAAGGGACAAGGTCTTAAGGCGCTAGACACGTTTTCTCTCCTCCGATGAACAAACTACCCCATAATATGGGACAAATTAAGTTATCCAAACAGTGTTTGAATTCAGTCACTGAGGTGGCTGTTAGGGCTTTTGATAGTTTTTTTCCAGTCATTCACGACTCGAACCCGAAAGGATGTCACTCTTGGTCGACAATTTACCCTATCCTATGCCAGCTTCAATGCATGCCGCCAGAATCAGGTGGTTTTGCTTGTAAGCGAAGCTATATCTTCAACAGTCTCCGGTAATCACCCTCTATGTCTGTGGTTTTTTTCAAGATCTTAAACGTCTCTGTGAGGTCGCCTCGCAACCTTAATCTCTCCAGCGAGAACAGTTAACTCTTCTGTGCAATCGCAGCATCTCCTGTCTCCTCTCAGAAGAGAGCTTTCTTATCCCTCCAAACTATCTTGTGATGCGCCTTTGAACCTTCTCTAATGCCTTGATATCTCTAAATAAGCACCGGCTCTATGCCCGAAACGTAATACTTGAGGTCTACGGTACTCATGACTTATTAACTGACTAAATTCAAATTCAAATCTCTGGACGAAGAGAGGCCTTCGCCTTTTGGGTACATTGATAATGATGGGTTCATTCTGTGGACCGCCTCGCCCGCAAGTAGAACACCTGTTCCAACTTTCCACAAATTTGTGGAGAGTACCTCCATTAAGGAAGTAACATCTGTAATGAAAAAAATTATGTTTCAACATGAACTGCGCTACAACTGCGAAATAATAAAAACTTGAATTCCGTAGAAATGGGATCGATTATCTGAAAATTAGATACGCCAAACCTAAAACGATTTTTTAGCGCGCTATTCGCCAGCTCCAATTAGCTACCTAATAGCTACAGCGACATTTTTGTAGCCCCCATGTAGCTTATTCGTCAGCGAATAGCTGGCTATTCGCTAGCTACAATGAGCTACATACTGTATTCTCAGTTCTCTCTTTTCACCTTCCCATTATACAACACACCATAGATCGCTAATTTCGTGACCGCGTGACGGTCGATCGTCCACATGTGCTGCATGGGTGGAAAGTTGAATAAACAGGGAGACGGCCCTATACTGCTTAAGCAATATGATTTAAATTAAAATTAAAATTTAACTCATAAATGAGTTATCTCTACAGAGATAAAAACTAAATATCCAAAGGAAACGTTTCCCGAAAACAGAACTGTTTGCGCCACATCATGTGCTTACAAAACGGCAACAATTTTCAAAAAAATAAGTAAATGCGTCTTCAAATGAACCCAAAATTGAAAAACTAGTCGACAAAAAGGAGACCATGGTCTTCGTATACCTTGCATACTTTAAAGTTGAAAAAAGCTTAAGGAAAGGCGATTTTAGAGGGGTGACAGTGGGCAACGTCAGTGATATCGCCATGGAAAGGCCAGTTTTGATGGTAAAAGGCGGGCACTCAAAGTCAACTTTGGAGATCAATTCCGGCGTACCCACGAAAATACCTAATTATTCAAAATAACGGTCAAACAAGGATGACCTAACAACTTTGAAGGTCAGGTCAGGTCAGGTTGCACAGGACTGGTAATGGCCACGGCCAATCGAGCGTCCAG
>UZAN01049966.1:8395-21198 GCA_900618425.1 Echinostoma caproni
AATGTCTACCCGGAAGCCACAAGCAGCCGCTACCCGAAGACCCCCCACTGCTTGTTGGAAATGCGGAGAATGGCATTACGCACGCTTCTGCCCCTTCCGTCTTCTGGATATACCTCTGATCAGCGTCTGTCAACGTGTATCTATACACACCGAAAGTGCGTCATCTCGCGAACACTTGTCTGCAAATCTGACGGCAACCCTCAAGGAGAAGCTTTCATCAGTGTTCCAAGATGGTTTGGGATGTTGCACTAAGACCCAAGCTCATCTATGCCTCCAACCGGATGCAAAGCCGGTTTCTCGACCCAAGCGCCCAGTGACATACGCGTCATTGCCAGTAGTCTACCAAGAACTCGACCGACTTCAACTTGCATGTGTGATCAAACCAGTCACCTACTCATCCTGGGCCGCACCCATCGTCGTGGTCAAAAAGGCTAACTGTACCATTCGAATTTGTGCCGATTTTTCAACAGGCCTGAACAATGCCCTGGATGCACACCAGTATCCCCTACCACTGACCGACGAATTGTTCGCCAATTTAAACGGCGGCACCTGTTTCGCCCAGCTGGACTTAACAAACGCTTACTTGCAAATATAAGTCGACGAGGACTCACGGGAACTGGTGACGATCAACATCCACCGCTGTCTGCTCTAGTACCAACGAATTCCATTCGGCGTAAAGACCGCCCCCTCGATTTTTCAAAAGGTCATGGACACTATGCTCACGGGTATTGACGGTGCTGCTGCCTATCTGGACGATATAATCGTGACTTCAAGACACCCACCGAACTCTCACAACGATTGCACAGTGTTCTGACACGGATCAAGGAAATCGGTTTTTACCTACGTTTGGAGAAGTGTAAATTCTTCATGCCTTCTGTGAAATACGTAGGATTCATCATCGATAGACATGGTCGTCGCCCCGATCCCGCTAACATTGCGGCCATCGATAAAATGCCTCCGCCACACGATGTCAGTTCACTAAGGTCCTTTTCAGGACTCATGAGCTACTACGCAGCCTTTGTGCCAGACATGCACCGCCTGCGCGCTACTCTGAACGAACTAATAAAGAAGATGCAAAATGGAACTGGACATCAGCATGCCAGCGACCTGTTGAAGGTGTCAAACAATGTTGTGCTCCGACCTTCTGCTGACTTACCTCAATCCAGAACTCAAAATTATAGTGGCTGCCGATGCGTCAAACCATGGGGTTGGTTCCGTCATCTCGCACGTGTTCCCAGATGGACGTGAAAAAACCACTGCACACGCTGCACGATCCCTGACATCAGCCGAACTTAACTACAGCCAAATTGCAAAAGAGGCCCTTGTTATAATCTTTGCCGTAAAAAGGTTCCACAAGATGATATATGGTCGCCACTTCACAATCTTGACCGATCACAAACCGTTGCTCTCGATCTTCGGTTCGAAGAAAGGCGTTCCAGTTTACTCAGCTAACCGACTGCAGCGCTGGGCTACTATGTTACTGGGATAGGATTTCGAAATACGGTTCCCATCAACGACAAAAATCGGTCAGGCAGATGCTCTTCCGCGCTCCATTGACCCTCGAAGTCAGCAGACTGAAGACCAGTCATCATGTCTGTGTCGGTGGAATCAGATGTGTAAACCCAAGTGACGGACACAATACGAGCGCTACCTGTCACCTTTACTGAAGTACAACGGACAATGGTGATCAATTCACATAAGCAGTTTTTTCTACGTTCTGTGAACGATCTGGCATAAAGCACGTCCGTGCGCCACCTTACCACCCCCAGTGAAACGGTCAAGCCGAACCTTTCGTGGACACCTTCAAAGGAGCACTTCAGAAATCCAAAATCGAGGGTACCACAAGAGAAGTCTTGGAAATATTTCTATTAGACTACAGAGCAACGCCAAATCCAAATGCTCCGAACGGTGCATCTGCGGTCGAGGCAATGTTTGGAAGAAAAATTCCTACACCATTCGACGTAATCCTCCCGGAGCGTCAGAGCAAAACCCTTGAAAATCGCTCGCCTTACAGCAATGGAGCTGCAGTTCAAACACCGCCATGGTACGCGGGACCGATCGTTTGTGAGGGGTCAAAATGTTTTGGCGAGGGACTACCGCAATAATGAAGAAAGGTGGACGGTTGATAGAGTATATCGACGCCGGGGAAAGGTCATCTACGAAATCTTAGTTGGTTCTGAAATTTGGGTGCGGCACGCCAAACAACTGAAACCGACAGCCTGCAATGATGAACCGAACCCCGAACCAAATTTTCGCTGGACATATTATTGGACACATTCGCCATGCCAATTCCCAGGCGCGAGCTACAAATGCAGCACCCTCATTGAAGGCCGGAGAAACGCTGCAACCTTGACGACAAACGGGTCGCACGCGCAGGGCAACAAAGCCGTTCCAAATCAACCCGAGATTACAATCCTACGACAAGCCGTCGAGCTCAAAAAGGGGAGGTGTTAGGACGGAGCCTAGGAAACCCGTCCGATCGCGCACGCCTCCGAGTCAGGCCACATACGCTCGCAACGCTCCAGACAGGCTGAACCTGATTGGATGATCACAGAACGTATCAGCCAATGTTTGTCCAATCGATCAATCGATATGTCAAGGACGCTATCTGATTGGTGCGTCAGTGCACCGTCCCCGTATGCACGATTAGTTCTATATTTTTTGACATGTCGATAACTTATCGAACAATACACGTTGACTGTGTCTAAACCTGTGTTCTCTCTCCGCGTTGTCGTTGGGGGTTAAGCAAGAGTCGTTCGTGTCATTCGTACGCTTAGACCAAACACAACAGGAACAAGGCTGCTAACTGAGCACGAAGATTTTCAAAATCGACCTAGATATCTAATTGCTTGAATTTTCTCCCCGCGCAGCAGAACTTTGGCTCGAAGGCAATATATCTATCAACGTTTTTTTCTAGGTTGATATCAGAAAAATTGTGGACGAATGTTTCTTGATTCGTTGTGAACTCACTCATCGGTTTTGACGGATTTAGGCGTTTCACAAGAAGGGCTTGTTTACGTTCCACTTGCTTTTGGACAATAGATTGAATGTACGGAATGCATATCCGGAGCGCGTGGTGGAATCTGTTATGCAAAAGTGGGGCATTTCCCAAGAGAGTAATTCTTGAGAAGAAGCCTATGCACAGTTCTTTACCATGTAAAGGTGACAAATTGACAGAGGTTGTGTACACGAGGTCATCAAATTCTCTCAATGAAACGTGCTAAGCCGGTAAACTTCAAACTCGATTCGCATCTGGCCTGCTGGAGTATTTACGATTGAAGGATAGGGAAGAGAGCGTTCCGGCGACCTGTATAAAGTTAAGACGGGATGGTCTTGCGTTACACATTCTAGCAACGGGGAAGGCAGTTTACATCCGTCTTCACAACCCTCATCTGTGTGCTCACAAAGAATTGGTGCAAGCACTCAAGCTCTCATGGCCGGATTGCCCGCAAGAGACTTGTCATGCAACATCGGAGGAGGTGATAATTGGGGACCAATTATGAAACAGACGCTTGAATATTTTAATTACTTTCCTTCTGTTTTTCCTTCTCTTTCCTTAATTGTAGTCATATTCATTTTATTGTAATGGCAAGCATACGACACACTGAAAAAGAGCTTCTTTGCCAATTCTCCTTCTCATAATGAGCTCATTACGAGCGGCCAGAACTGCGAAACCGGTCATGTGCTTCCAGGGAAATTTTGTCTTGCCATTCACATACTAGTTATTATCAAATATATGCATATATATATATATCTATATATATTCAAGAGTTTCTTTCACACTTGCTTCCCAATTATCACTCGCTCCGATGTTGTAAGACAAGTCAGTTGACATCGGTCCGGCCATTGCAGCTTGAGTGCTTGCACAAATTGTTTGTGAGCACACAGAAGAGAGATGTGCAGACGGATACAAACTGCCTGTGTTGTGGCTAGGATGCAAAAACCGCATATGTATAGACCATCCCATCCTAACTTTATACAGGGGGTCGGAACGCTTCGGTCACGTTTACAGTGTGATTAGTGTCGACAAGGTGCAACACGACGGCACTTGTGATTGACTTAATTGCTCCACTTTGCAACCACGCAGAGTGATGCTCACGGATGTGCTCGAACAGACACTTGGTCTTGCGGCCAACATAGTTTGCTCCACAGGAACAAGTGAAAGAGTAAATATAGAACGGGGCAGCAGAATGGGGCACTCGATCATTCAGCCGTAATTTCACCAGCGCGCTAGATGTGAATCGAGTTTGAAGCTAAACCGCGTAGAACGTTTGATTGGTGAAATTTGGTAGCGTTCTATGCAAAATTTCTGCCAACGTTTCCCCTTTAAATGGTAAGGAAATTTACGCAGGTACATATAACTGAGGCACCATTTCATGAAATTCTTTTGAACATAGAGATTATACCAGGAATTTTATTCTATGTAAAATTTGTAATGAATAGGAAGTTGCAGTCATCACAAATCCATCCAATTGCTACTTATCACTTGAAGTATCCAAACTCCGCAAACGACCTGATTAATGCAAACACCGGCTGAAGTAGCAGTTGTGATTGGTGAAACTGTTGTCGTTGAGACTGAACTCACATTGGCGAACGCGTTGAGTGTTGAATCTGGAAGACGTTCATAGGTATTTTAAATTGTGCTCCGAAGGGTATGAATAACGGGCAATTACGAACGAGAATGCAATTAACAGCACAACGTTGGATAAGTCCAACCGCAAATGGGTTAATGTTGACTGCAATCTATTTTGAGATAAAATTTTGAATATTCGGTTTCACTGTTGTTCGTGGTTCGATATCGATTGCTAAACTGTTTCCGAACTGCCTAAATAAATTATATGGCTCATTTGTAAAAGATGCACGGTTATAGTTAGAAAAACATACACAATTTGTCATTTCGTAACTCAATAATCGTAGGACTAAGCAAACAATAATGACAGAAAACAGGATGTAACGTTAATTTTCTTTCGTGCATTGATTTCCACGGCAGTGAAATGGAGTCTGTGAGTGGGCTGGGTATTCTCTGATCTTTTCTGGCTTCTACAAATTGATGAATATTTCCGTGAATGAAAAGGATACCTCTGAATATGATAAGAAATGTCCATTGTGTCCTGGGGTACCTATTACTTACCTGTATCTTCTTTATTACATTGAATCGGTATTGTTTTCCTCTTAAAATAGTCTATAAAGAAAAAGTTCCAGAATAGGGATTTGATGGGATCTTATTCAATAAATGAAAGCATTGCATAACTCATCAAGTGCGATTCCGAATTATCACTCAATAGGCTAAAAGACAATCTACCGGGAAAAACATAAACTTTGCTTCAAAATAAGGCACCGCCGTAGAATTTGGATTATTCAGGCACAATCACCACCCGTTCCGTGGAAAGCCGAAAATGAAATTATCATCAAACAGTTTACAACTTTTACCGGAAGTATATAGCAAAGTGCATTCACCACACGAGAAAATAAATGCACTCCCAACGGATTACAAACACCCAACTCAGCTAAACAACATGTGCGATGGACACGTCGAGTTTGTCTTTCGGCATATTAACTGGTTGCGTTGTGAGTCAGTGGTTGACAGTTTGGTGTAGACAGTGAACGTTCGAATTGAACAAGGAATGGCGCACAGGTTCGTTTTCAGCGAACCGTAGTCATACCAAATACAACGCAATAAATATTGCGCTGTTTAAATGTGAATTGGTATTCAACCACAAAAACAAAAATAAATAGTGGTGATCCAGATATTCGTGACCGCAATCCGTGCACGGCCGGTTTTACGTAATCCAATCACCGTTCAGGAAGCTCGATGAATGGTACATCGGGTGAACATGACATCCGAGTTAGTATATTTGATGCGTGGGTGCAAACGGTTATGTAATTGGAGGATCTACTTCCATCAATAAACATAAGCATTTGCTGCATTCGATTTCTTGTGTATTTCATTAGTGTCCGTAGCTCGAGTTGGACACAATTCCGTTTCGGCAGTACATTACGGGTTCTTGTATTCCCACATTGAGCACTATCCCGATTACTACAAGTTGGCGTCGCGCAATGGCGATTCCGTCCATTGAACCATAGAACCTCAACGGAAGCCGACATCGAAGAGAGGGTAAAACATTATGAATCATGGTGAAGCATCCTGAAAGGATAAATGCAAAATCAGTCGGTCTATTCTTGACGTTTAGCGACCAGAAGCTGTGTTCCCCGGTGAAGAATCTACCGTTGCCGAATGTTCCTGCTGAATTGCCGTTTGAGAAGTTGGAATCCCTATTGCTGAACCACATTCTCCCAGTGGAATTTCAGGCCACTGAACGAGCCAAATTCATCTCAATGATGAGAGTTGCCAACATGCTGTGCCGTAAATTCATTCTCCACTTGAACAAACAGTTGTCAAAATGCAACTAGGGTGGCCAGTTGGAAGAACAACTTTGTGACCGTCTCATTGCTGGAATCATCAACATCTTATTACAAAGTATGATGTTGAAAAGGAAAGATATCACGTTTGCTGAGGCTCGAAAAATCTGTGAACAAAGTGATTATTTGCGGATACCCCTATGTCATTCCATCGGCAATCAACGAAACCACTACGTGACGCACTCAGTGTTCATAGTTCACACAAGGTTCCTCAAGCACTCAGTCTGCGACAAACCGCTGCTTTTCATGTGGTGAATACCGTATTCGTTGGATTCCGTAATGCCGCTTGTCATGCATGCGATAAGATCGGTCATATCCGCAAGGAAATCCGAATGCCCAACTGCAACCTCCCATATCACAGCGCTAGATGAGAATTCAAGTCCAATCTACACGCTGCAGACCAGTGAATCCAACGGCCAGTTCGTGTTTGCCCCACTGATTTTCGAGATCGGTGTGAAGAATCGATTCATCATGGACACAGGAAGCAATGAACTTATCCTACCGAAATCAGCACTCACTGCGATTTGTCCCAATGGTGATCTAACCCATACATAAATAACCTCATGGGTTATCTGGGGCTAATTTCGTCTAGGTGTGAAACCACTGCAACATAGAGTGACTTAATCGTTGCTATGTTTAGACATGCGGGATGGTGTTTAAGGAATCCTTGGAACAAACCCCTGGCCGTGGAGCCTATGTACGTTGCTCCGCAGGAACACGTAAATGAGTGCGCACAAAATGAGACGGCAGAATCCGGCAGTTTATCCTTCAGTCGTGAACACACAATTGGCTGGGAAGTTAACAATACATTGGGCCTTGCTACCTGGGACGTATACTAACAGCATCGTATAATCCACTATGTAGTACCCATGCTGATGTATCCTCCTGGAACGGCAAAGTAACGTATACAGAACTCTTTCTGACCTCGGTATGCTTCACAATATCTCCACCGCACTGAATCACCCTGCTAACCAATCGTCCTAGAGAGACATTGTGCTTTAGGATAGTACGTAAGAACCGCAACTCTTCTTCTATTGTGTCCTCTTGACAAATTTTCCTTCCTCTATCTGCTAGGCAGCGCACCAAATTCGTCTGCACTTTGAGCGATACAAGTCTGGGGAAATGAATATAGTTTATCCTCCTATTCACTAATGGTTGCACCAAGCCATCCGATCCACAACTGAAACATACGTCTAGAAAAGCCAATTTGTTGTCGGTTTCCATATACCTACAAATCCACAAACACCACCCCGCATGGCTAAACAGAGGAACAACTTGGTCACCGACTGATGCAGTGGTTTCACACCTAGTTGAAACAAATCACACACTGCCAATTGAATTTTCTCATCATCACATTGAGAAAATTGCGGCGAACATCACATCTAACCATTACACTAATTTGACACGTTTGAATCCCATATATAGCTGTATTAGCCGAGGATGAACTTATCGAAACCAAGCTTTCCTCGCTGCAGTTTTCTTCAAATCACACTGTGAATGTGACCGAGGTGTTCCGTCCCTTATATCGGTGTTCAAGGTCGATTATCAAGGCAGGTTTGCTGTCGTATGCTAGCGGTAGGAACGTTTAACTCATTATCATGCGCCGTCGTTACTCTAGAGATGATGTTAGGTGTTTCAAACGTGCTAGAACATGGTTCGATGGTTCAGCGAGCTGTGCGACTCCATTTTCTCACTGTCCAGGCTTGACCAATAAACGCGAGCTTGCAGGATAGCAAGTTGCCCATATTTGCACCCCCTGTCAAAGATGACTGTCAGTTCATTGGTCAGCACCAACACAAACTGTCAGATTTAACTAGTGTCTTCCGATCAAGAATTCATACGAACACCTTTGCAGTCTGTGTTCAAGAATCCTGGTTGAATCAGGACTTAGATGACTCTCTAGTGTCAATAGACGGTTTTCTAGTTTATCGGTAGGATAGCGGGACTGGAAGAAAAAAGACCGGAGGCGGTGTTGTCACATATTTCAATGTTTCCTGGTGTGGTAAGTACCATGTTGTTTATCAGTACTGCTCAAAGGTATTGAGTGCCTAACTGTATAGCGTCACCCTAGATTTTCCCGTTTTACCCACACAATTTTGACTCATGTACACAGTCTGTTGGTATGTCATTTTTCGACTCAAATTCAAATTCAAAGTTCAAATTTTCACTATGGGATATAACTTACAAATACTTCGATTTTTCAAATTCTATAGGGTGCTTACACTTTGGTTCGGATCACGATTCACAATATCACAGTTAGTTCATGAAAGTAAAGTAGTAAGGTAATGTTTTGACGAGCACAGGAGACTATAATATGTAGTTGGGTGTTGAAACGTAATGTTTCCCAGAGCATCATCAAGTTGACGCTTGAGAGATACTAATGTTGGGGCACGATATTTGATGCTGTAGCATATACTAATATCCATAGTCGAATTGAAGCTGGTTAAAGCTCTCTGGGATAGATTTGAACTGATTTTCGCTTATCGCCTTAGAAACCGTTATTTGTGCATCGCTACTGAGAAGGATGTTTTATTTGTTAAGTCTTTCGATTTAAAAGTTAGAAGGAACACTTTAATCGAATAGGTACCCGAACTGTGACTTCCGCGAGCACACCATTTTTTATTTTGAGGAGAATCTCATGCAATTCATAAAAATGAAATCAACGGTTTGATTATCACGAGGAGCAAAAAATCCCTGACATGCTATTTGTTATATAGTCCTAATTTACCCTGCCTCATTAGAATCAGTAAGTGTTTTAACGCACAGCTTTCTGTTGACCGGAGAAAAACGTACTGATGCACGTATCGGCATTTTATTACCAGAGATCAGTATTCGTATCTAACCTAATGCTGGTTATTGTTTTACAGCTGATATGCAATCCCAGTGGAAAACTTTGATCAAATTTTGTCCAAAATTAATGACATTTCAGATAATACGCAGAAAAACATCATTATGAGA
The DNA here is from genome assembly GCA_900618425.1 of Echinostoma caproni. Taxonomy (NCBI): domain Eukaryota; kingdom Metazoa; phylum Platyhelminthes; class Trematoda; order Plagiorchiida; family Echinostomatidae; genus Echinostoma; species Echinostoma caproni. Next base: position 17,774 of record UZAN01049966.1, read on the forward strand.
TTTTAATTGTCAGCGATGTACAGTTCTTCTGTCGTGCAGCATCTTCTGCCTGCTTGTGTGGCACGTTTCCCACAAGAAAGAAGATAACCTGATGAAGTTCATCAATTAAGTGCAATGTTTTCTTGCTGTCAAGAATCCTAAAATCCGGCAAAGCCGTGCACGGTTGTGCGGTGAGATTTTACAAGTTTTCTCGGTTATAACAATTTTGGTGCACTTCATGTAATGCACTGACGGACAACAATCGAATGTTTCGATGGTCGAAATCCATTGGTGCAGTCAAAACAAATAATGAATAATAGCCCGATTTACGTAAACACCTACCGTAACCTGAATCTGTCACGTGATGCATGTTTGGGCACACATTAACCCTTCTTCAAACAGACGATTTCATTTGACTCGGTTGACCAAAGAAAGCCGGTTAAAGTATAGCGTCGAGGACAACCATTCCAGTGAGAAATGTGACCAATGTGTTCAATATTCTGTCCTTGTAATTTCCATGCCCACATATCAAACTATTTGGGTGAAAAAAAGAATAATTGTGTAAATTGTCAATACTATCAAACGAGTCTGTTCAAATGCAATTGACTTTAACGCTGCATTCACGTGACTCGTGTTTCTGCTCGCAAATCGTAGTTTGAGAGTGTGCATGCAATCCCATTGAAATTAGTGTTAACACGAATTCAATCAATTGATATCCAATACAAGTGCAAGAATGAAGTATTGACGAGAGTACTAATTGATTCCATAAATGTACCGATCACTTGTCTGGTGCCCGAATGAATAACAGTCTTCCGATCTGCCTGTGGTGTCAAGGGTTCTATCCGCAGTTGGATGAATGGTTTTTACTGCCAATTAGACCCAGTCAGTTCGAAACAGCTATCCAGCGGTTTCCTCCTTTTCTGCACACATCTTGTTCCAACTTTCCACGAGAACGTTCACCAAATATAATGAAGATGTCAGACAACAAAAGTATTACCGTTGAGAAAAGCATACCTCTTTTCGTCCCCTATAGCGCTGAATGTATGTTTCCTTTGTGTCACAGCCTCCAAAAAATAGATTACAATTAAGGTAACTTTGTTCAACTGATTAGAAAAGAAAATATTGTGTACGATGTGGTTGATGCGTGGATTTGATTCATGTAGTTCTCATATCCTACCAATTACCAGATTATCTCCAAACAATAGCTCTGAATTTTTGCATTGTTAACAATAGTGTTTTCGTTCTCACCTACTGACACGGCCGTCTACTTACCCCTGATGTTCCTTTGAACAAACACATCTATAAGAATGAAAAAAGCATAATGGAAACATGACATCGATGTCAACACCGAAAACGGAACTGAACTGAAAACTGAACTAAAATTGACGTTAGCTCGGTAACGATAATCAAAGTTAAAGTGATGTATCATGTAGATGTCATGAATTGGAAGTGCGGAGGTTGACGGTTTTAGCACCCGTGACTTTTATAAAATTCGAAGGCCTCAATCCTTGCTGTTCCAGTGTATACTGTATGAGATTATTCAGTATAACTCCTGTGTATCTCAAACATGCATCACTCGCATTCAATTCCAGATCGGTGTGAACAAAGTAAATCGTAACACGTCCACGCGAACCGTTGTCCGACCTATCATGACACCCCGTATAAGGAGGCTCCCAATTGGTATTGTTTCTTATTGCATCTGTAATCTGAGGCTAAACAGAGTACAAAATAAAGAACACTGAAGGATAACTTATGAGAGGCTTTTGTATCATGTTTCATTCATTTTTGAATCATAACAAAATAAAAACTGAAAAAATCGGAACAAATAAAAATATACATTTCTATACGTAATGCCAAAAATAACGAACCAATTCACAGATGGAAGCGTTAAGATGATTCCAAGGGGCATCTTTTAACAATTGATTGCCCCCGTCCGCAGGCATAGAACATTGTGCACTAGCACTGTCAGAACAAAAATAAGGATTAAGTAGACTTAACGCAATCGTTCCTCATGAGGGTGAAACTGCGTGCCTCATTAAACTGTGAATATGACTCCACGTTTTCATTTCAATGGGCGGTGAACTCACCGACGATATTCGCTGTAGCATTCGCTAAAGTGAAAACAAGCACCGCATTTATTGCCCATAAATCACGCCACAAGTGAATGAATACGAAACAAAGTTACGTTGTGTCGTACTTACGCACAGAATAAGCCCATGCATGGGATTCGATTGCTGTTAATGTAAGCCAATATACGATTTGTATAAACATCACTAATGGAATAATTAGCAATGAAATGAATACTTCCACAGAGAACTAATCACGAATTACCTGTCTCTGTTTGGAGTAAATACAGATCCATAAGATTGCTGTCTGCCAAGATTGATTCATTCAAGTAAAGATTGTCGTAACTTATTTCTAACTCGTTCCTTGTTCATCAACATTCGAGCCAGATATGATACAGGGGTTTTGCTGTAAATGTTTATTCGAAGGAGGAACGAGTGGAAGCGACAAGAAAATGAGTCAAAATGCAAAGGGTGGTAGAAAATGTTTATAATCTTATTGGAAAAAGTCGCACACGACTTCATGCGAATCTGTTGATCACCAAAGATTGTTATCGATGTGAACACGGAGATATTTGATTGAGGTAACAATTAGGGTTACCGATAGCCTGACGGGATTGTGGGGCCGGACAATTTGAAAGTATAATTTTCAGTAAAAGGTACAAATTATGAAGAAGAGGAAGGAACGATCTGACATTAAACGACATGGTCAGCATACTACTGGATATGATCAGGCTGCGGAACGGAAAGATCATTATTGAAAACCGAGAAAAGATACGGAGAGAAGGCAATAGCTTGGACAACATCAAATTGAGTGACTGGAGGACTTGACGTTTTCCTACCCAAATTGACGCACCTGATTCCTCGGTGACATAGAACTTAATGCAGATGAATAAGCAAACAGATTGGTTGTAGTTGTTCAATGAATTGTTTTAACATGGACTAGAGTAGACAGTGAAGACTACTGTGAGTATTGTTCTAATCTCTTCGCTGCTTATCTTACACTGCATCCCACGTTTATGTCATTCGCGACAAATCGATGACCCTATAATTTAAAATTATATTCAAATCATATTATTTTCAGTGATCGAAATATTCAGGAATCGATTGCACGTTTGGTCTCTGCAAGATTAGTGAAAATAACTGAGACATTGGTACCATTTATCATAGAATATATTAGAACAATCGGTTTTGATGCAAAACAGAAATGTGCTATGAGTTGAACTACTCTGTCAATAATTGAGATAATGATCCCCGATGGGATAGTATTCTATATGTCTTGGTAGATTGTGGTGATCCAGATCTATACGATGGCGCCTACAATGGAGCGGCGCGTAACTGTTTCAGGACAGTTGCGATCAAGCAAGTTTGAATGATTACGTC
>UZAN01049967.1:0-14583 GCA_900618425.1 Echinostoma caproni
TAAAGTGCTCCACTCAGCTATCAAGACATCGCGGTTGATTGTGAATATGCGAGTCATCAGCTACACAGATCTCTTCGCTTACACCTATAGCTTTCCCGCCGATGACTCGAGTGAGGTGGAACAGCTTGCGAGAATTCTGTTATATTTAAGCCTTGGCGTGTTATATACAAGCTTTCAGGATGGCGATATCAAGTTCTATCTCTGATGCACGTTGAGACCACCAGATTTCGCGATCTCTATTTAAGTTTACGTGACGTACATGCCTCGTTCCAATTCTTGTAACCTTATGATCGCTGCCGGCGGAAGTGATCGACGTGAGTCAAATGGGCGACAAGACTCAGCGGAAGTCCAGGGTGTCACGACACGACGTGTCCAACCACAACTAACTAAGCCAGCTCAATGCAGGGCATTCTTGATAAGCGTCCAATGCTGATGCTTTCAGCTGGGTTGGTCCCAGTTTGTCAGCTATCACGTTCTGAAAAAACGGTTAGGCATGCTGTTTTGGACAACTTATCGTAATCTAACCGTCGCTAAACCGTGCTTTTAGAACTCCCACCGAAATACATGGACAGCTCTTTGCATACTAAAGCGTGTTCGGATTCGAGAGAAGTGCTCCAATACGATCGACAGTCTTGTAGGTAACCCTGTCATTTGTGGCTTATAGTGATGTGGTCGATCTGCGTTTGTCGCTGACTCACGGAGAGCGGACTGTGAGTGGCGTATCGGCAGTTGGATCTTCTGAAGTTCGTACTGGCGAGGAATAAGCGACTGTCACAACATGCAGCCAATAGCCGTTCCCCGTTTTCCAAGCGACAGGAATCTAGTGAGAAAGTTCCTCCCAGACGCATCTCCTGCTAAAATCACGATATCAGCCACACGCTAGAGGTCGTGTAGCTTTTGGTAGGTTTCTTTGATTGTATCTGGGCTACGGTTCATGGGTGCGTACGTCAAACCATTGGACAAGGTTTGATATGGAAAATCCCATCTTGCGTGCTAGTGCAATTCTATTCCTGTCCTCTTAACTGAGAAAACGAGAAATTCCGGTTCTGAGCGCAGCTTGCTTCATTATGGTGACAACAATACGAATATTCGAAGCTGTGCACAAAACTGACCTTGATTTCAAGGCTGACTTTGATAAAAATGGTATTTCTCGAATTCAGTGAGATAGATATCAAACAGATTATTATTATGAAACCTTATTTATTGCAATTTCTTCGGATTGTGAAAGAATTTTATTTGGTTGCTGTAATGGATTATATGTCGGATAAAAAATGCCTCATAACCAGTGACTGAAATGGCAAGGGCTTATGGAAATAAGTTGGGATAATTCTGGGGTCATCTGTATTGGAAAATATTGCGTTTTCATATTTGATAAAGTTTGTGATTTTCATGTTGAGATTATTTAGTCCTGGCAACTAAGGTCAAGCACGTTTCATTGACACTCATACAGGTTAGATACTACGTAGTTCGAAGTAGACAACATATAAATTATTATCAAGGCCGAGAGTATTATTATAGGTGATAAATCTAATGAAACTCAATTTCATCATTAAGAAAATATTTTAATTCATCACAATCCGCCAGTACTGTGCTTTGTTCTAGCTTCCAAGTCCCGTTGCGCAGCTTCAGCTCTCTCACTGAGAACTGCGCCAAAGCCTGTAAGATCAGAACCCGCAGCCTCAGAAAGACGTACGGGAATTTTTGAGGATGGGCAGGTTAACCGGATGGTAGAGCCGGAATGAATGTGAAGTGGACAACAGGAAGATGTGCTCGCTGCAGAAATTTGTAAGAGCGAATTGCTCGATAAGTTCAAGTTCATTTCTGTTTTTTTTTTGGCATTGTGGGCTGTTGTATTGCTCGGTTCCCCAGTCCAGGCCTTGTTCGAGGGTGCACACTGGTCTTTGTGCAACCGAAAGCGGGCTACAAGGCAGCACTATTGTTCCAGATGAGCCAGGAACCGGTCGATTGTTTCACTCGCCCATGTCGGAAAATCTTATCGGGTAGATGGAATTCGACGAGGGTGCAACGGTCGTATTTGTATCGAGATAAACAGCTGTGCAACGATGTTTGGCTTTTCAATTTCAACCGATCGATACATCCGGAACGAACAGGGTTCGCCGACATTGACGCCATCGACAGGTGTCATGATTTTGGTGACCGAATGAGCTCTTCACATAAAGCTATACCATAACGTGCATTATAAAGTAGAACTGTAGCACTCGAACCACACAGAACAGGTGACTTGTTTGACTTACATTATATCTGTTGTGATGACCTTTGTCAGTAGTGCTGTGCACTCGAGTCAGCGCTCTAGCCAACACAACTAGTAATGTTAAGCGTTGATCCTAGTGGTGACTCATTTTTCACGAACAAAGTCAACTAATTGACGGTTTGCTCGACCGGACCTGAATCATCATACGCCATAGATGCTGCGGGCTGTCAATCGACTGGATATTTGTAAACCTACTCCAAATCTGCACTTGTCAGCGACGATTACCAAGGCTGTCCTTCACCTGCTTGCATAGGCATCTCAATGACTGAAATCACTTTCGGGGCACCCATTTCCTTCTCGTCTTTGCAACGCCTAGATTGATGCGCAGAGGCGATCTAAAAACTAAAAGTGAGGTTGGAAGAATGCTCCTAGATAAACCAGTTCCTAATTATCCGATTCCAAACAGACGACTGCTTCTTCAAAAGACACTCATTATTCGACATATTGCGTAAAATCCCCCATTCAGATCGCGTTTATCCTAAATAATCCACTTGTACACTGTGGGTCTAGGGGACGTCTTAAACCATAATTCGAACTGTCAAACAAATTCAATGTAATATCTGTCTTATGATCGGGCATTCTCTTTTGATGCAATTTCTCGAGCAGTACTATTCACACTGGCTATGACTATTGTTTGTCTACCAGGCACAGTTCAATCGTCATGCCATTGAGATGACTGTTCACTCCATGCTTTGTACATTTTGTTACCTTCATGCCACCCGGGTAACCACTGACAGTTTGTCTTCCTCATGTGAATCATATCCCTTAACTGTCATGGTTTTCTTTGACTGTTTACCTGTTCCATGCCATGCGCTCGTTGCAATCTGGATATTTGATGACTGATTGCATACCTTCACTTTAAGCAATATCTTGGTATCGTTCTGTTCCGTTTTCTTACCTATCAAATTTGATCGTATGATAACCGTGAAACTCGCTAGGCCTCTTTTTCTTATCGCCCCACCTTGTTCCCAGCAGATCGTGAGACTGAGTCAACCGCTGCTTTGGCCAATGACCGCCCTTCACTACCGAGTTGGTGTGATTGGGGATCCCTATCCGTTAAACACCACCATCCCAGCACATTCATTGCAATTCTTTTGGTGATAACTGCGTGAGTGTCACTGCCAGAGGGTTTATGCCTCGTTCTCATACTTGTAACCGGATTGTCACCCAACTTGATGTATGCTATTTTGCTTGTAATTTATTCACGGATATAGTACACGTAGATCAGGAACAACCTATTTCGTGCTATTGGGTTTGGGGTTCGTAGCTGTGCTCTGCTCAATCATTAGATATCGTGAAAATGTTGATCGGTACATCCGGAAGAAAAGACATCCATGCTATTTTGAGCGTAGTCCTAAGACCATACCCATTTCAGCTGTTATAATTCATTCAACTTTCATTTGAAATTTCCAGGGACAAACATTTAAAAGACCATATGACAGCCTAGCCCATTAGTTGTTACATTGAAGAACAAATTGGATACAACCATGCTGATTTTATACTCACAAATATCACGGCCTTGTTATGACAAGGGACAACAGTTATAGACGGTAGTGTCCCTGAGAAAAATTCTTGGGATAGAAATTGAACACAAAGCTTTGTAACAGCGCAGTAGACACCATGTGTTTTTGGAAGAATTGTAATTAATAATACGGAAATAGTGTCTGTAACACAATACAGAGACATCGCAGATTTTGAAATTTTCTAATAACCTGAACTAATCAACTTGCAAAGAATCGTCTTATTCAAGGGATTGAACGTGCCTGCTTCAAGTTTCACCCCATCTAATAGCCTTTTCGTGAACGCGATTGAACGAAATTGATAATGGAATTACCCATCCCATGAAAACGCTTATAGTATAAGTCCTATTAACAATTTACAACAATATAACAATTTTATAACAATATATAACAATTAATTTTCTGGTCTCGGACGCCTTCAAAGATTCAGAGGAATTTTCTTCACGCAACGAAAAGTCAATAATCCTATGTTCAAAGGGAACACGATATTTCCTAACAATGTAATTTACTCCAATGAACCTCAGTGATAAACATGTCGTCGCTGCGCAATAATGTCACTAGCGAAAACATAAAAGGAGACATCTTCTGAGTTGATCAATGAAAATGGAGATTTGTTTCAATCGTTTTGTCCGTAACAAACCAACTGCTTGCTTTCACATGCATTTTTCTCCCGTTCCGGTGAAGGATTTGCGTACTGCGCAGAAAACTGGGTATCAATATTACTCGTGAAATAACAGAATATACGAAATTATCAAGTAAGCAGTGTAATGGATACGTGAACGATATCTGCGGCATCATTCGGTCCTCGTCCGAGAATGGATTCGAAGCCGTTGAACAAGTGAGTGGAATCGAACGAGTGCATAAAAATCGACGGTGTGGGCCATTTCGGTTGTTGAATCTTCGCTATGATCATCTTATAGCGGAATACAATGGAGTGCACTTCACGGATCGCTGTCAAACTTGCAATGGATATAAGGTGAGAATGTGTAAGGAGGATAGGGATTGGACCTCACTTGGGAGACGGGGAAAAAAAGCGAACTTCTATGGTCAACACACAGAGTACACAGTCCAAATCTGCATAAACATTATTTTAAGCATTTTGATCTGATAAGAAGTGACAACAAGAGCGCCACGGTTATCGGTTTGCTGCCATGAGCTTCAGTGTCTCCAGGCATCCAGTTACGGAGCTTTTTGGGCCCAAAACAAGACACCTACTCTGAGCACTTCTTTATACTTCGTCTGCACCTTGAAGCAGGAATAGGTTCTCCCAATCGTCGGTCTTTGCTGTTGTGGCCAGATCTGACGAATCGTGAATTATGACCGTATCTTTGTTCCGTTAGCAGTGGGAAAAGAGGTGATAGATAATTACAACGACTCAACTTCACATCTTTCCTATCACGGTCATGAGTGATTTCTCTCTTCAAGTCCGAGGCAGGATGAGTTCCGTGAACGAAATGTGCGTTCAAGCGACCACATGGTTCACTAATTTCGAAGTTTATCACATATGGGTCAGTAGCCGAGCGAACATCAAAAACTAACTGTCCCAGAGAAGGGGGCGCACCATTTAGCGGGGTCTACAGCATACCCGATAAAGCGAAAACAAAAGCTAACAATCTAGGTACGAAACTCGTCTTAGGCAGCCATGAATCGAGTCCCATCAACCTAGATACAATGCAATTTATTCAAATTTTGAATCCGAAAATCACAAATAGACAGTTAGTTGGATAAACTTCTCTATTATTTAACTGAATCTCAATGTGAAGCTGGACCAAATATTTTATTTAAACAACACCAAAATGGAGACCAGTTGTCCCTCATTACTATTTCCGGTGGAATTGATGATGAGTTATGCGGCGAGCGGGAGATTTCAATGTCTCAAATGAATTGTGAGGAAAGCGATCGATAGTAGCTTGGGCAAACCGCATCTGCAGGATCGCAATTAAGATTAACTTGAAATGGTGAGAAGAACCAATGCAAACGGGAAGACAAGATAGAGAGACCAAGGCAATTGCGGGAAAAAACTGATACTGGAGTGAGCAAACAGACGCAAATACTGGCGTGGGGAGTGATCAATAAGCAGAAATCATTGCCGCGTGCGACAGGAATGAGTGTCTAAACTCCGAATGGTGAATGGTTCAGCACAATGTTCGTAAGCGCCACATCTACGATTACGGAGAAAATCACCAGGATCGATCATGAACGTTTTGATCCATAACAAATAGAGTGCTTGGGTGAGTCACTATAACTCATCAGTGGCTTACGTTTGGAAATGATAAGAGAAAATCACGGAATACAATATGGTCTGACATCATTTACATGCATGGTGAGGATCGGTGGGCTGGAAGTANAGAAAAGAAGGTTGCAAAAAACAAGGCAAATGAATTATACACAGTTGAAGCATGACAACGAAAAACGGACAGCACTTTTGTTCGACTATTTCGACTCCGCCCCACCCACTCAACGTCTGCTTATTCCACACCGTGGTCTAACTTGGGATCCCTAAGCAGACACCAAAAATTAAGAGGAACACTGCAAAAAGAGTTGAATACATGGGATCAATAAGTATTATACTTGCTCGCGGTGTGCTTTTCAGGCGGGTCGGTAGACTGAATTGCAATGTGAAATGAATCAAGGCCGAAGCCGAGGAGGGAACGAGAGAAACAAAAAAAGTATGAAAAATAATCACTCACTTTGCTCGAACAAAGCCGCCATATTAGGTGAGGTAAATAAACATGATTACGGTGTCCAGAGAAAGGAAGTCGGGCGGGGGGGGAGGCGAGAGTGCGATAACGTTAAAAAAACGTTACACAAGTTGGAGAGAATGTGTGTATTGCATGATGATCAGGTAACGTATGCTGCAAATCTGCCAAAGGCACCATTGGGTTACGAGTGAGAGGGGTTGTGACAGGCATAAAGGAAAATCGCGAATGTGTGCGCGTCCTGGTACGATCCATTCGCATGCAATGTGTGGGGAAGTTGCAATGGAACCGAGCCGAGAACCGTGACGAAACAGCTTCTTCAGATGCGATTATACAAAAAAAGCGACAAAAGAATTGACTAACAGTAGGTGGGTCGGACGATGAGAGATTACTTATTCGGAGGGATATGGAGAGATTGCAAATCGGTAGCACAATTTAAATTGAACAAAAATTCAATCGCAAAAGGTTTCAAAAGAAACTCAGTAGTGCTATTGTTGTTGTTGTTGAGAGAAATGGAACCAGATGATCAAGTCAGAGGAAAACGAGGCTCGTGTGCGAACCNATGATGATCATGATGCCAGTGGTGGTAGAAAAGGCGATGAAACTGGTGTGGATAAGAATGATTAACTCTGACCATTATAAAGAAAAATCAGCGAACCCACTGGTAAATGGGTTGAATGTGTCTGTGTCGTTACCGACCGTGAGACTAGTACAATGTGACATCAATAAAACTAGTCGGAACGAAGCCATGCCGTGTGCCATCCTGTGAAACGACAGAGGTCCAGCCGGAATTGGATGAATCCAATTCTCGCACGTAAAACATTTCACCTGGTTTGGCGGCCAAATATGTGGATCCATTGCCTGTTGGTGAAAATGAAATCGATAGCAAAACAAATGGTATTAGGCTGGAACATTTGAGAAAAAAATACTGATCAAATTAGTTGTGATCCCGCTTGGTAACCGGGGGGATTCAGCCCATTTAGCCCATTCGATTGTTCAGAGGCCCCAGGCACCCTTGATGGTCTTGGGTGTGGGTTTCACTCCTTAGGAGATCGTTAATTTCCCACGAGGCAATGCATTTAAATGCGATGGAAATGTTCCTGATAACCGCCAAAGAGCACGGAGCAGCTGCTTCGTCCTGTTTGCGAATCCTCAGCAGGAGTGAAACCCGTACCCAAGACCATTAAGGATTCTCTATCTTCGGCTTGAATTTGCTTTCAGCATTCCAATATTCGTTCTGCTCCTTTTATCCAAACGGGGCACAAAAGACAGCAACCAAGACCGGAGCACGAAAGTGCATGTTTAATGGTTGCAGAAATTGAACTGAACTGACCAATAGTTCCTCTTAACGATTGAATGGGCTAATCCAAATTGATTGAGCGATTCGCACAAGGTGATGACCGTCGACCGTGTAGCTCAGGGGCATGGGTTTGAATTCTCGACCGGACGACTTGCGGTTAGAGCCCTAATAGGGGCACAAAAGTTCCCTTATCCGGCTCTGCTTCCGTCGGTTCGACCGTTCAAAATACACTTTGACCACATTTTGGTCACTTTTTTCACTCGAGTTCATCCTCGAATTCATTGAAGCGGCTTTGTTAGCCATTGTGATGTGGCAGGCGACAATGTACGTTATTTTTTCAAATGGAAACCGCCAGGCGAAATTCGGAACCACAGAAGATCCCCATAAGCACTCATTTTGTCTTTTGTCTGACTGACATTAGTCATCTTCATCAGGCTTTGAGTGCGAATGTTTTGCTTCGTTAATGTACTGCACTTATCAAGTATTGGTTGCGGAGTCTTAACCTCCCCAGTGTGTCCCAGTCGACGCATTTTCCAGTTGGTTACTCTCCCTTCAGGGAGTATATCTCAACAGAACTAGTGTTATTACCGAGGCAGCAGTTTGCTTGGATACTGTATTTCACACTGGTTTGGATTCAGACTGGGCGGGTGTGTATGTCAAACGAGTCACGCTAAAAGTGTCTCTGGACCAATGAAATCTGTTGTAATCACGGCTTGATGGAGCTGATTAAAAGCAACACCCCTTTCTTAACCCTAATGGTGCGGATGCGAGAACACGAGATAAGCGTGACAGATAGAATTACCAGTTTACTATAAGTGGCTTCTTGGAGAGGGTTTGTAGTCATTCGCGCAAACTTGTTCCGGGGTATCATCCATGGCGGTAAAACAGGTTGGATTGCTCAAACGTGTTTTTGGACTCAGAACAGACTCTTGCTCGGAATTTTATTTCAGTTCAGTTAGGCAGTATAGTTCGATGAAAGGTAATTAAGGGCAGCACAAAGCTTGACCTTCGTGTATACAAAATTTGACCACAAGGTTTGGTCATGTCCAGTAGACTAGGGAATCGATGTAGGGTTTATGAAGTTTGCTCATTATGCGTTAGAAATCTTACGGGTAGAGCGTCGTAGATGATTCTGGTAATTGTTGCTTTTTTTGGTTCTCGTAGTTCACGTGATCGGTTTGATGTCAGCAACCGCAATCCGAGCATCAATGACGCTATTATAAACTGGTTTGTTAAACGATAATCTTCACTTAAAACATCGCGGTGTGATCACATTTGGACGTTCGCTAAAGAACGAGTAGGAGCAAGGCAAGTAGAGTATCAAACAACGATTTTCGGAACCATCCAAGGCTATGGTAACGTATTCGGCGTCAAATTAACTGAAGAAGAAAAAACAGACAAAGTAACTCCACCAGCCTGTTTGTGTTTAGTCTTAGCAACAAAGCAGTATTACACATCTCTCTTCCTCGAGGTTAAATAAACGTCAGTTTGATACGAAAAAAACTGTGGTCTCTCCTACCCCGTTCCAATGCAATAAAACTGGGACAAGCCCCGAGTGAAAATATCACATGATCCCATATAGTCCTGATTCCCGTGACTAAATAAACAAACCGTTTTTTGTTTATACGTCCACCGCTGGTAGGTATTGGATTGAAATACCACCTCGCTCTTGGAAGACGTTGGGCGGAAGGTGTATGGGGGAAATATACATAACTGAGGCAGTGTTATGATTTCTTAAGCGGTGCCAGGATGAGGAAAATCGTTTATTACGAATAAATGTATTGATATCGATAAATTGGAATGCATAAAGCAAAATGTCTCATTTGGTACAAGCCTTCAGAATACCCACAAGCACACAGGATAACTGATGGAACAGTTCGATTGTAGATGCGCATTGTCCGCAGTAACCGCTTTGAGCACAGCAATTTGCTGTTCATTTCTGACCGTTTGAACAATTCACTGATCACGTTCTCTTGAGCAATTCAAACATACTACTACCTACGGACAATAGCTGTAATCCACCAAGCTTCCATCCGAAGTAGTCAGAATGCAAACAGATGAAGAATACACGGCGCTCAGGATTCTTTCAATTACAGTGAGTTGATGTTCTATTTCGAATGCACAGTTTTATTATGGTAAATACTTTGAAGGCATTCTTGATTTTGTCTCATAAGGTTTTCAGTATTGATGAGTCGATTATCCAGAAAAAGACGAAAGCTAATGAGAAGAATTATATGGTTTCATTAGTTTATGTATGCACTTCATGAATGTGCCAAACCTCTAGGCTACCTGAAAGAATCAATTACGGGCGCACGGACAATGTGGAACGGCAGGGAATCCCAAGTAATGGACATTTGGGCAGTAGACGAAAGTCAATATTTCAGTCGACATTTTTGAGGCACCAAATTGAAGGAGCGTCACTTAAATTGGGCGTTGGGGGACAACATGAGTAACGGACGACATAGACGGTTAAGGTTTTGCAGTATTTGCAATGCCAAAAAGCAAATCTTTTCGAGATCGGTGTTGCTAAGTGGAGTATAACCCCAATGATGAGTCTTTTCATGAAATCTTGAAATGCAGTCCATTGACCAACATCTTTTCGAATGTTCAGAAACATCACGATCACATTGCAGCCATGGAGTCAAAGCTTATATGATCTCCTCATCATTGACAGTATTTATTTATCGCTTTCGTATCATATAGGCTATATATATATATCGTTAGGGGGATGGGGTAAGATTTCAACACAAGTATGCGTGCAAGGCGCTCTGGACAAGGCCTGGCGACAAAAGAAATATTAATATCCTACAGTCCTTTATCTTGAAAATGGGAAAGACACAGGAGAAGAGAGAAGGGACGGATTACACATACCTTCATATTCATATTTCACCTTTGCATAGCCCACAAACGATGAGCTGGGTGAGTTCGCAGTGGGCTGTTCCGCAGAGGCCAAACCATCATTGACATCGACAGCGCCCTCGGGTTCCGAGTCGAATGACCCATCGGAATCAAAGTCATCCGTTCTGAAGACAAACAAAAATGAATTCAAATACATTGAGATGACAGTGGACAATGGGGTGTTGTTAGAGGTGCGAGTGAGCAGGCGTCAGAGCCAAATTGCCATCAAACCACAAAAGCAATGCGTTTATGGGATGCAATATTAGTTNTTACCTGACATCACTTGAGTATTGAAGAAAAACGCAAAAAACTAGTCACTACGGATCACTATAAGTGTAATTGTTTAACGCCTCCAGAAAAAAACTCTACGGCAGGATTTGCCATTCTCCACATCTTTCCAAAAAGCTGATCTCCACTTATCGGAATGCTTCATAAAAGGACAAACTGACCCGAGGAATCATCGCATTAATTTTATCAGTTGACTAAAGTGACACTCAGACAATTTCAGACAAAATCTGATGGTGGATCAAACTCTACCGTTTAATTGCGAGGCAGCTGAACAGTTTTTCAGGTGTTCATTGTTGACGGTACACGCAAACCCCTTGAGCAGAAATTTATGAAAATTAAACACTGATTGTAAAAATTGGTGGGTCTGAAAAGAAAACGGGGTCCACGAGGTGACGATACTGGTTGCGGTAAGGATCTGATGAAGGGTAGCGTTGGGGGGATACTGGATATAGCAGTTTGACTAAATGGTACGCAGATAAACTAAATTCAATGTTAAACAATCACGTCGGAATCATGAGTGCAGTATCAAAATATGTAGTCCAATTACCTTAGATTCATACTGTATTCATGGACTTCAGGCTGCAAGTATGCTATCGTGAGTAAATTCAACCAATCCCCACAAACCAAAGTTCCCGGAAGATATCAGAACTGTCATAGTAATTTAGTGATATCCTTCCATAATCAGTGCTGGGAGAGTAAACTTCGGTATGAATTATCAGTATTGATTCGGGATGGAAAGAGCTTATGCACCAATAATCATTCGAAACGCCCCACAAGGTGATCGATAGAAAACAAATAGAAATATTGTTACCCAGTTGGAACCACTGCAGTCCACGCGAAGTACGCTGAGGGATAATTAGATACACATCACGAAGATTGTTTAAAAAGCGGAAAAATGTGCAGTTACAATGGTAAAAGCGTATCAGATATGCACAGTGGGATGAAGATCCGACAGTCATAAATAAGGAAAAACGTTTCGACTATGTTCTGTGGACGCTGATGAAGAATGTGACCGTTCGGTTGTTCAAACATGAAAATACAATGATTTGATACGAGCAGCATACACGCTGCGAAGAACCCGATCAAAATAAAAACGCAGCAACACACGACCATCGGGGTTACTGGATGTGGCCAAAAATTAGGCATTCAGATGCTTCAAATGACAATTGAAAGCACAGACATTGTCACCTGACTTTAAATACTCTCCACTAATGATGGCCTCTCGTAAGCAACAGTGAAAGAATAATTCAATAATTAAACGGCATCTCACAGGAAAACAGACTGAGGTGTATAGATCCTGAAGTCGTAGCGCCACCAGATAACTAAGAAATAGTGTGAATAGAATGCCTGTCACCGCGAAGGGAATAAATGTAACGTACAAGCTTGTTGGCACGTACATTCAATCTCCTGTAAAGTCACGCTCTTGTAGGTTTGAAAAAATAAGTAGATTCCAGAAATAAAGACGTAGTACAATAATTACTAGCATGAAAAACAACTCGAGGTATTCGTAATGAAATAAACAACATCGGTGAAGGATACGTTACCAATGTCCATTATTTATAATTACCCACGGTTTTCAGTTCAGTCCACTCTGTACAACTATTAACCATACATTTTCGTGGGTAAGTTTGGTTGTTGTCTTTTGGCTACCCGTTTTGATAAAGGGATAGAAGGAAGATAGGAAAGTTGAGAGTAGAGCGGAAATGAAAAAGGAGAGTTTATATTTATTGAATATACAAATGTACAGTCAACTTTCAGGAAGAGGGCTGCGGCCAAACAAAGGCTGCCTGGGGAAAATACAGATATAGAGAAGACGGGCGGCGGTGGAGCGGTTTGAACCCCGGATATTCAGATCAGTAGTTTGTGACCTAACCACTTGGCAACGAAATTGAGAAGATACACGAGCGTCACTGTTTACGAGACTTAATCATGCCACCCTAACCACAATTTAGTTAAAGAGGAATTCAAATATTCATTCTCGCATAGTATTGAGGATTCGAAGAAACTGAAATATTTTATGATACTTTTAGCTTCACGTTCGAACAGTACACTCGGCATTCAGATGTCTCTCAGTTTCATGTGCCCACTTATCCAGAGACTCCAGTGTAATTGCCCTCGCGTTTCACGTCCTCGTCGTGCTCTCACCGGTGACCCGGACAGCCCAATTTCCCTATTTGCGATCTGATTAGACAGTTTCTTGTGACTGCAAAACCGGACACGAGACAGTCTGATTATAAGTTTGTAATGCTCTTATTGTTACTTGTGGTCAAGCCATATGCTGATGATACTCCTACAGTGCATGGTCGAAGATCATGGGATATTCTACAGACTCGAGGCGATCGGCAAGGTTTTCGTTAATGCTAGCTGGACAAACGTCACGATCCATTCGCAGCCGATTCATTCCATCGATCGATGAAAATACCCGCCAGTTCTTCCCCCGTCCCAAAGGAACCTTCGACTAAATAGACTGCTCTATCGCTGTCTCATCTTGAAAGGTGTCGGAGAACTTTATTCAAGTAGTACGATACTGTTATACTAATTGCTAAATCCGAGTTTGAGCTTTTGACTCTTTCGCCGAATCCACCAAGGAAAGCGGTGTTCGACAGGGTTACCTGTTCCACTTTTCTGTTCAATTTTGTAACGGATTTGACTCTTCCAACAGCCCTAGTGTGAGGAAAGCGCCATTAATACGTTTGCATGTGGCAGATTGTTTGATGTAGATTATGCAGATGACATTTTACCGCTAAGTAAAGATGCAGGTAGGTTGCGAAATTTTCTGGACGGTTTGAGTGCTGGTATAGCCATATTGGGTATCGTTTCGCATATTTAAAGCTCCCAACCCTACTCTAACTGAAGAATTAAATGGAAAAATTAAGCGAATTCAAGTTGCGTACTGAAAACAATCCATAGGTTCGTTATGCCAGCGTCGGTCGACATTAGTGCCACCATTACTAGTCATAACTTTATAGCGGCACGTGACAAGTTTAATGTCACTGAGCAGAAATGCATCGCTCGAACACGGGTAGAGGGCTTGTTCGACCCAGGTTGTGGTCGTTATGATGACGTTTGTCGAGTGACGTGCTTAACGTCGTCAGTGCTTTAGAAGGAACAATCGTGATTGCCGTTTACTTATGTGTACAGGCAGGTCAGTGCAATCGCCGATTGGACGATTTTACTCCCTACTTCCGGCTTAACAGGGTGCTAAGTCGCGGATATCGTCCAACCGTTTGTCAATCCTGGTCCATTGATTATAACGCAGTTTGGAGGTAGCCACACTGATTTGACATTCGAGAATGTTGTTATGACAACGGGCTTCTCAGTCGATTGTAAAATAGAGCGTCCCTGAGAAACAATCTTGTGGTTGATGTCGGACAGCAATATTTCGAACCACGCAGGAGTCGTCATACGTGGTTTCTTGGAAGAAAAATTCCGGGACAGGCGTTTGCCATCAATACCATGACAAGTGGTGAAATTTGAAACTTTCCAATCATGTTTTCGTGAAGCAGTAACGTGACCTCTTATTTGAATTGCTTGGCCCAAGAAACATTTGGCTCTTTGCCACCTCATGTTCATTATTTTTCCCTACGGTAGTTAAGCACATGCAAA
>UZAN01049968.1:8055-18393 GCA_900618425.1 Echinostoma caproni
GTAAGGATAACGGGATTCCCGACTTCCTGTCGCGTCCGATCCACGAGGAAGGCGTCCCGTCAGATGGGCCCCATTCTTGCTCCGGTCGCTAGCCAGGACTCTCTTTGAACTGCCTTCCATCACAATAACATTTTTCACCAGAATTGATAATGATAAAGATGTAGAATTGGAAGAGATGACATAGTAGATTTACATTTTATCCGGATATATTTCACTGTATCTCATCAGGTACCTGCAACAGATGATACAAATGATCATAGCAATTTGATAAAATTACCGTTAATAAATTCACAGTTCTCACCTAGGCAACACCGAGGCAACAACTCGTTTTGCTTGAAGAAACTGGACTGTCGTTTTGGAGTAGAAATTGCCTTAGGGAAATGCAATAAACGTGATTTTCTGTCGGATAGGATTAATTTATTGTGATCATTTATATTATCTATTCCGGGTGGGCAAACTCAGACCTGGTATGAGGGCATGAAAACCCTAACCAGGAGACTTAATCACCTAGACCGCGTTAGGCTTCCTGGATGGGGACCTCGGGATCACTGTAACCGGTGTTTAGAGACACAGTGATATGGCTAAGTGTCGTAGACAGTGGCACTTGTGCATCTGCTCATTATGTTCGCAGCCTTAGTCGTTGTGAATTTTCTTTCTTCTCTTTGATTCTGTTCGCGTCATTCCATTCTTTCCTCAGCTCTCTAATCCCGCGAGCATCCAAAAGACAGCAACCAAAACTGGCACGCGAAGGTGCATGATTAGAAGTATTAAAAACTAAAATTATATCAAATCACTACGTGGTGAGTTACAGCAAAATATATCCGGATTCAAATTGTGCAGCGTAAATTTGCTTTTCTCTCTCTCAAAGTTTATTACGGGAAAATGTTGTTTCGATATAGCATCTGCTAAAAATGATGTGTTCAGGCTTAGGAAAATCGGCCGCTCAGAAAAAACTTACTTTGCAACATTCGCTTTTATAAATTGGCTTCTGACGCGTTATTTTGAACAAACCACAGTGTATCCAATACTGTTCCATATCTACCCTTAACTAATATTTTACATCAGCTGACAATAATAATCGAAACAGGCTGATAAACTTGATGATCCGCTGTTATACTCACAGATGTTCGTTGATGGGATTCGATTTGAATAGACAGTGGCAAGAGCCATCTCAGTGGGCTCATCCAACAATCTATGCGACCAAACAGCTCCTGATGAAACTGAATCAAGACACGGTAAGTTGTGTCGCCGTTTAGTATTTGCCTTGGGGCGAGTAAAATACAAATACAAAACACAGCGTTGTCTACACCAAATGGCTTAATACATTTCCGGGCAAGTGGTATTCAAGACATATAATTATTAATTTCAACAGTCAGTTTACAGACTGAGACTTCCTGCTTAAGTATCGTTGATAGTGCTAAACAAAATGATAAAAATGCTACTCTTTTGAAAAGTAAACTAACGACAAATATAACAACGTGTTTTTAATTCCTCGGGATTTTAAGATTGATAATCTCCAAATAAAAACTGTAAGTGGTTTAATTGATGAAGTCTTCATTTGTGAATTAAATACACCATAGTACTGGCTATGCACAGGGTGTAGGAAAACAATAACCAGCGTGATTGTGGTTCACCTAACTGATACCGGTCACCCGACGGACAACGATGCATTTAGCGTCATCTACGAAGGGCCCTACAACAAGTGTATGTTCTTCAAAGTCATTAGGGGATGGTAGAAATAGACGCAGTCTAAATTCTCTACCCATGACTAAGCGGACGGAAGAAAATGGCAGCCATTTTCGAGTTTCTTTGGTCCCGCCTCATCGTTTGGGACGAACCGAACCATTACCTCGATGACGTAGTGATGACGTAACATGGCGTGATACATCGCTCTTGAGAAGTGGTTATCGGAAATTTCCATAAGTGACCTTGACCTTGACAATGTTGTTCTTGCCCATTTAGCCTAATGAACAGATCTCGTTCGTTTTTATCTTCTTTAAACACACAGCTGTAAATACCCGAATGCGAAGTTATGAAAAAACGTGTTCTTCGTATTGTTTGTCTTCTGAAAAAGTATTTGTCATAAGCCAAATTTCTTCTTAAGATTTTATGTACCCTTAGGTCAAGTAGTTAGTGTTTAGAGCATGTTGGTTCATGAAAATGACGGTAATCACTCCGATGTTAACGGCATGCACAACAACGAGGAGGAGGAGGATTCTGAACCATAAAAAAGAAAATATCGACCATGGTCCGTATGCATTTGCTACTGCAGGTGATCCCTTATAAACTCAGTTAATAGCACAATCACACAAAATTTCACGTGCACACACTCGACTCATTCTTTAAAAGTATGTCGCTCATCAAGATTCGTGGTCTGAACAGTTGAACATTGATTTCATGCACTATTTCAAACAATACTCACCTCCACTTGCCCTATTTCTTTCCGAAACCCTGATCTTTGCTTTGGACACTACTCACCGTTAGTATCCGAACTACTACCTACACTCGCCGTTTTGGTTCAATGCCGGCGTCTACGCCTACAAGAATCACTCAGTCGGCACAACTTCCCCTCCCCCATCGACTCAACTTCAAAATCCGAGACTTTCAGCTGACGTGGCGGAGAAGCCGGCTCTCCTCTTTCAATCACTATATTATTTAGTCTACCTTTCTTCTATCAATGGTGTCTCCGTTATCTTCGGTTATCTATCTTCAAGCATTGAAAACTTGATGGACATTGATCCCATCGGCCTGTTTACCATCGTTGTGGATTCCAATGTCCACAACAAAGATTTCAATCGGATTCGAAGAGGATTCGTGTACTGGGGTCAACAACCTAAGCCGGTTAACCAACATCCCTTTTCGCGGCACCTGTCATGTTGGTGATCGTGCTCACATTCTTAACCTTGTGCTTACATCCGTTCATTAGGTTTGTTTACACTCAACTCACCTTCTACCTCTGTCTGTCCTCTTATTCTCGGAATGACTACTACTTTACTTCGGATGTTTCCACCATCTCTCTTTATTTCGCAGAGATTCTTCTTAATATAATGAATTTTATCATTCCACATTGTACTTGACCCGATAAACCCTAATCCTCTGAGTAGTTCACTCGTCCTTTCGTAATCTGCTTGCCGCTTAATAACAAGGCCTTCCATCGTTAACCCTAATCAAGAACCTTACAACCAACATCGATCGCGACCATTGTCTTCATAAAATCTCTCACTTCCGACCTGGTACACATCTACGCTTGGGGTTCCAACAAACGTATTCTTCGCAGTCGTTCCAAGACATCCCTCATACCCTGTCTCCCACAAACATCAACTTGCATTCCTCGGCTTCGATTCGATTCCATCCCTCTCAATCTCAGAAACTCATGCGTTCTCCGGAATCTTCCTCTTAACTCCTCCCGTTTATAATCTCCACTTATTTCATCACTTGGTTTGCGTGCCGCGCGCAAGCTGTGTTTCTTATTCCGTGCTAGGTGGTTTTTCTTAAAACCGAATTCCAGCTGCGACGCCGTGCAAACTAAGTTAGGGCCTGTAACCTAGCTCAGGAAATCAGAACACACAAGACAGTGTTCGGATCGGAATCGGATTAACGATTTAATAAATGATCGTGCGAGTACATCAATCGATTAAACGATGACCGACAATTAGGTCAAGCTGGCGCATGGACAAAACGGATTGGAGGAGTATTAGTCAGTATCTGTCGTGAACAGCCGCTTCACGTGATTGGACTATCAATGGGAACTGATAGACGAATGCATACGTAACAGTTCTTCTCTCCAACCTACCTTCTATTATTCAAAGCGCAAATTTGCCCCATTCTGACATATTTCATTCATAAATTAGAATATCTCTTGACCCTCTACAATGTATGGCAATTCGCATTATCAATAATTCCACTTTAACGTCCAACACGCAATCAGTTGCCCGCCGTCTCACGGTTACTTCTTCATCCCTTTCATTTCTATTACTTTTAGTTTTACCCAAATTAGCTTAGCTCCTATTCATCCACTCCTCCTGAATATCTTTGCCAATCCAGAGCCCAGACACATTTCCCAGGTCTCTCACAGTTGGCTTCCAGTCCTCCTTTTTCCTCAGATCAACCTTGTCCGTTTCTTCGCCTACCCACAGTCTCCACCTCTTCAAAACCATGATCAACGAACTGGACTTATTTAGAGTATTTTCCCTCTTCATCTCCCTGCTCATAGTATGTTTACCGACCATTGGATGTATCTCTTTTTGCCGTAAAGCACATTACTATTGTACTGAAATATTTCGTTCTGATTATTTTTTCCATTTCCACCCTGGCTACTGCCTTCTCTCTAGTAGTAAGTGATCAATAATAAAAGGGCACCAAATCACTGCTGTCGGGCTGCACGTGTTGCTGTTCTGTTCTTCTGTACCTTAATCGAAAACATAGTTTGGGAAGTAAAGTTCAATTTTTAAACTTATATCACAAGCTATCTTATTTCGTGATTGGATGTAGCCAATCATGAATGGTCATCTGAAACTACTGCAGCGAAATACACCTATGAAATGGACACAACTTGCTTGTTCCGTGTTGTCCGCACTACGGAATTGACTAACTGAAATCCCAACTGATACCCTCACATGGTTTTGAGACAACCGTCACAAATAGTTCGTTCAAGCTTCTTTCGAGACGGTGAATGCATTAAACAAATGATTTGGACATCAAAATGACAGGTGGATCGAATAAGTAGGTTTGCTATAGTATATTGATTCGATGCCCTTTCAAAAGTGTGAGTTGCTATCCTAATATAACCAGCAAGTTGCACCATACTTCAAGTCTATTCTGCACCTATTTTAAACCTCAAATAGTGCATAATATTACTGCTGAGACGTGTAAACACTCCAGTATTGAGGTCCTTCTTATGCAAATACTATTAACCTATTACATTTTATTAACTGATTACCCTCGGTTCACTAAAAGGAATATAATGGAATTGTGACGCTTAAATCCAAGACTGGTTGTTATTACTGTCGTTGTCAGTCTATGTAAATGGGCTATTTTCCGCTTGAATCTGCTGGCAACATTCTAATCTTCACTCTGTTTTTTGTCCAAATGGGCAACCAAAACCGGCGCACAAAAGTGCATGGCTAATGGTTGTAATAACTGAACTGAACTGAACTGCCATTATTGCGATCGAAGTAGCTATATACTAACTGTTTATCCCGTCGCAGGAGGTTGATGTCAATTTTTTCATCGACATACATGCACATTCTACTCTGATGAACGGTTTCATGTATGGCAATGTGTTTGAGGACGAGGAGCGTGCCGAAAGACAAGCCGTATTCCCGAGTCTGATGAGTAGATTTGCGGAGGACTTTAGTCTACCACAAACAAACTTCAATCGAGATGCGGTCAAAGCTGGCACTGGACGGCGGTAAGTTTTCTGTATTCTATTCATTCTTAACATATCGATACCAAATGATGTTAGGAGTGTATCGAAAAATCGATGCGCCATGTGTTGTTTTATTGTGAATGTTATAGCGTTAATAACACAGCGATATCGTAGAGAATTATATTCGCCGACGTTTCGGTTACCGTGGCTAACCTTTCTGAAGGCAGTTTTTATCAATCAAATGACTCATAAGTTAACGGATATTTCATCGTGTGTGCGTGTGTCTCTGTGTGTGTGTGTGGTGGACTGAATGATTCGTTGTCCGTCATACTAACTCCCATTATCAGACGGGGTCAAGTGACACCGTGACCTTTGTCGTGATTGCGCGTTAGGGATGTTAGGGTAGTCCAAATGCTCGGGATATCGATTCCGTCATTTCTGTTCACATATGCAGAGAGGTTGTTAATGGCCAAAGCTTCGGCATACGAGCGTTCAGTGCATGTTCGAAATTTGATTTGGAATATTTTAGGGTTGTCGTAGTCTATGGGGTGACCTTCGGCTATGGCGTGAAGAGCGATCGCTGGGTCTCGTTCTAGTTTTGCCAGAGTTGTCTGGTCCGTCGTTCGATGTTTTTCTTTTCTCTTGTGTTCGGTTATTCTTGTCTTGAGTTGTCTGCTGGTTTGTCCAATGTTTTCTGCGGGGCATTCTTTACAACTGATTTTGTAAATGCATTTGTTTTTATTTTGCAATTCGACCGGATCTTTGGCTTTCACGAGATGGCGTTTCAGTGTTGTCAACCCGAAAGAATGTTTGTATGTTGAAATCGCCGAGAATCTTTCTGATTGCTTCTGAAGTGCCTGATCTATATGGAATGCCAATAGAGGCTACACGGTCTTTTCTGTCATTGGTTTGTTGGCCTCCAACTGGGATCTTANAGCACTTTTTTGAGACGTTTCATTTCCATTTGGCGGTTATTATCTTCATTACAGAGCTTTTAGATTCGGTCAGCCAGAGAGGAGATAAGGGTCTGTTTTACACATTGTGGATGAGCTGATTCAAAATGTAAAATTTCATCCGAATGTGTCGGTTTTCTGTGAACGCTGGTGGTGAATTTGCGTGAGTCGTTCACCCTGAGGTAACAGTCTAGGAAAGTGGTGACTCTGTTTATATCCTCTGACTCCATTGTGAAATTGATGGAGCTGCACTGTTTGTTGAGACAGTCCAGAAACACGTGTGTGTTGTGACTTAATGATGACAAAAGTATCGTCTACGTATCTTACGTACAAACGTGGTGGCATATGAAAACTGGAGAGTGCATTTGATTCGATTGAATATAAAATGAGGTTGGCTACAATGGGAGAGATGGGAGATCCCATGGAAACACCATTGGTTTGTCCGTACAAACCGTGTTTGAAAGTAAATAAAGTTGACATTAGACATTTCAACACCAGTAATAATTTCTTATGGGGTTAAAGAAGTTTGTTCTCCTAGTGTGACATCAGATATCCGCAAATAATGTAGAAAATCTAAACTCTCCTTTATGGGAAAACTTGTCTACAGAGAAACCACATCAAAACTGACCGCAACCTCGTCACTTTCAAGTTAAGTGTTCTGCAAAATACGAGCGAACTCAGATGCATCATGGATGTGACTTACCACTGTTTTTGATACAATTTTAAAAGATTATTCTTGTTTGCAATTTTCCGGGAAAGAGCAGTGAAAGATGAATAGGTTCCTTACAGTTTGGAAGAATGTTTAGAGAAACAAAAAAGCCCTACGCAGTGAATAAAATTATTTTTAAATAAGCTAATTAACCAAATTACCTTGGATGATTACTCGAATCACCAAAGATTCATACTCGTTCACTTATTCCATTCCACATGCGTTATCGTTTGTATTTAATCAAAGGAGGTAATCAAAAGTGTTTAGTATCCATCGAATAATTTCTGGTGTTCGTCAGGGTTGCCCTCTTTCTCTTTTTCTACTCAACTTTGTTATAGATTTGATTATGGAAACAGCCCTATCCTCGTGCAAGGATAGCGACCTCGATTTACTTCCAGGTGGCAGACCGTCTGATCCAGAATATGCAGACGACATTGTACTGCTAAGCGAAGTGCAGTTAGGTGGCAAGCTTTTCTGGATAATTTGAGTGACAGTGTAGCCATGTTCGGTATGCGTTTTGCACCTTCAAATTGTAGAATATTACTTCAAGACTGGGTTGGTCCAGCACTCAGCCTCACTCTCACTGGGGAAGTAATGAAGCAGGTGGATAAGTTTTGTTATCTGGGCAGCTACATCTCACCCGGTGGACGCATCACGGGAACAGGTGGATAAGTTTTGTTATTTGGGCAGCTACATCTCACCCGGTGGACGCATCACGGATAAGTGTCAACTCGCATACAGAGGGCTCGGTTGGTACTTGCTAACTTGAGACAGCTGTGGCGCCGTGGTGACATCCGGCTGTCTGTGAAGGGTCGTGTGTATGCCGCGACAGTTCGGCCAGTCCTGCTCTACGGTGCAGATACTTGACCATTAAGGAAACAGGACAAAGATAAACTTTCGGTGTTTGAACACCCCAGCATTGCACGAATCTGGTGGGGCAGCCGGACGAGCAATGCTGAGGTTAAGCGCAGAGTTTTGGGTATCCGCGATCGCCCATTGGAGCGAGTGGTCGACCTCCATAGATTACGTTGGTTGGGGCATGTGTTACGTATATCACCAGATAAGTTGCCACGGCGGGCGATATTCGCCGAGGTATGTAGTGGGTGGTCAAGCTAAGACCTAGCACGAGGGTATGAAAACCCTGACCAGAGGACTGGCTCACATAGGTCCCGTTAGGCTCCATGGATGGGGACCTCGGGATCATCGTAACCGATGGTTAGAGACACTGAGTGATATGGCTGAGTGTCCTAAACAGTGGCACTCGTGCATCTTCTCAATTTCTTTGCCACCTTAGAACAATGAAATTCTCCATTTTCTGTTCGACTCTACTTTCAACTTTCCTGCATTCTCCTATTCTTCATCTAAATAGCAGCCAAAAGATAGCAACCAAAACCGGCGCACGATGGTGCATGGTTAATGGTTGTACAAACTGAATTGAACTGAACGATAGAACCAATGTAATTGAATGAATGCGAGAAACATGTTATGACGGTAGAATCACTCTTGATTACGCAACAAATCCTCTGATAATCGTATTTCTCGAAATATCCCCTTTGATCATTGAAAAGACCAGTGGAGCGATTACTCATTCTCAAACTTCCACATTAATATATGATCACAAGGTGGCAACAAAAGTCATGATAAAATAAACCAGGACGGGGGAGAGTTGTGATCACTTGATTAAGCAGATTACGTAACACGGTCATTCAGTCATCGTTTGATTTTCTGAATAACGGTCAATTACGTCATATTGTCGGGCCATGGCATACTCAATATGTGAACAATCCGCTTTTGTTTACACAGTTCGGGGTGGTAAATACGAATAGCTACCGTCTCGGCCGTGCAAAGAATAATCTGCCGCAGTTGTTTGGTCAAATTAATCGGGGTTCTGTAGATTACCTTAAATTACCTTTCAACATCTACCGTATACCCCGTGTTAATAAGATGCGCATTGTTCACTTATTGATGACATATTGTGACATAGTGACCCGATAACATGACGTAATTGACCGTTGTTCAGAAAATCAAACGATGACTGAATGACCGTGTTACGTAATCTGCTTAATCAAGTGATCACAACTCTCCCCCGCCCTGGTTTATTTTATCATGACTTTTGTTGCCACCTTGTGATCATATATTAATGTGGAAGCTTGAGAATGAGTGATCGAAAAGAGTTCTTCGCTTCACTGGTCTTTTTAAAAAATCCTCCACTTGTCTAGTTGCTCCTGGTGTTCTGCAAGGTGCAATATCTCCCCCATTTTTCTTCTCAATGCATGTCAAACAAACACCTCATTCTCAATAGAGTTCATCCCGTTTGTCCACCCAAAATTCCCAAAGCCACTTTACTGTGGAAACTAAAATTGACGACGTTTCCCATTTTCATTTATTTAAGTGCATTTCCGTAGAATAATTTCGGCAAATGTTTGCCGCATTGAAACTAACCCAATTTCACTATTATACACGCCCGGGTGCGTTGATACAGTGTGTGGTGTGTTAGTACGAGACCGTTTCACTGGTTTGGTCGGCAAACCCCGTTCAATTGATCTATGGAAAATTCTGTCGCGAAATGATCATTGGATAAGACCGCTGGATCAATGATAAGATAATGAACCACATTTCTCCAACGAGAGCCGATGGGACAGCGAAAACACTGTTCGGGCTATTTAAAACCGTATACTGAAACATAAGATAATCATTTTCGATTGGTTGAATAGAAGATTATCGAGTACGCTCCAAACTTAGTATTAGAACTGAAGTTTAAATACCTTGTACTTATATACTAATGTCTTTGCATGGACTGAACTAGGGATGTGAATCACATTGACGCCGCAGAAATTACTTTTGATGGGCGTCCGTAGTCTGTACTCTCTACACGGGAACGCCCTAGTGATAAACTCCTATCTACCAGCTGTAGCTTGAAAATCAGAGGCATGGTTGAAAGCACTGGGGATGTGAACTGATCAAAAACAAGATAAATATACACAAGTCATTTACTGTTGTCAGGTGCTCACTTCAACACAAACCGGGGAGACGAATACAACAAATCTTGCTGGAACAGTGTTATGAAGGACGCTTGCCTTAGTTACGTGCGTTCTGTACGCCCTCTCAATCTTGGATGTTTCATGACTCTGTAGCTGTTTTGCTGGTGGGGGAGGCACTTATTTGTTTCATTAACACACGAGCACAGGCAGCACTGACCTTGGTCATCATTGCCACGCTCCCATTTCACTGAAAAGAGCACATCTAAACAACCGTGTTAAACAAAGAAACGTACGAGTTAAAATCAGTCATTAGAATAAGGTGGTGAT
>UZAN01049969.1:0-16926 GCA_900618425.1 Echinostoma caproni
CCACTTTTAGCTTGGAGAACTCGCCAGCATCGACATCCGCATTCCGAACTGCAATCATCTTACATCATTTCCAAGTAATAATGTATGTGTGGCTTTCTCCAGGATTGGACGTCTTAACGTAACAGCTCTGTCTTGTCATGGTTGTGGAGGGTGGTTTCCCTGAAAGTGATCTAAGATCGATGCGGACAAGTGCGATTGACTTGCAGAATAAGGTTATCCATTATAACAATTTTGTGCTGCAGTTCTTTAATCTCTCCATCGAAAGAAGGCTCCATTTAGACAGTGGTCAGCGATCCCGTCCCCAGAACACCGACTCTACTACTAGTAACAGAGTGACATTGCTGACATTATCGCTACTCCATCGGTGAAAGCAGCTATTGAATCCACCCCAAGGCTGAAGCAGCCGAGGAGAGGCCCATGGTATCGACTGTGGTTATGCTCCCGCAATCTGACCCGGTTCATTTACGTCCACGGAACCTAGCAGCATGCACGTAACCTATCCCGGCCAAATGACAAGTACCAGGGAATCTCCAAAAATCCCGTTCATCAGGAACACAAACTGTCTTCGTCTTCAATATTCTGGAAGCTATGGCCACCACTGCTGCGCTCCGGTTATGCCATCGTCTGCAGTTGCTGCGGTCTCGTATATTGATGCTGCTTGTAGGTGACGAGGCCGTTACAGCAATGTGCGGCACAGTAGCTTCCAGAACTAGGGAAATTCACTAAGAAAACTCTCTCTGAAATCTTAAAGGGGCTGTTTTGACAGAAGATTAATTCATGTTGATATTCAAGCCAATCTGCTAGCTGAAAGGAGCTTCGGAAAGGTTCCTTCTGGATCTTGATCTGGATCAACTTAGAAAACTCAAAAATGCCTTGAAAGAACTCCGAGAGTGCTGTGCACAAAGTGAGACCCATGTTTGCTACGCTGGATAACTTTGACCGACGGGAAGACACCCGAGACCTTTTAACCGTTGACGAGGAACGCTAGTCGAGGCATGGAAGACGAGGTAACCTTTTGTGGGATGGTTCTGATCAACATCCGAGGGATACTGGGCACAATAGATGAAATGGCGGTTTGGCTTATATCAAACAAACCCGATTCCCTTGCCATTATTGACATCTGGCTGAAATCAGATGTTAAGGATTCGGAAATACCACCAGATGGTTATACATTGTACCAAAGGGATCCATCATCTTCACGTCACCCCCTTCCACCAAATTTTATCCAGTAATTATTCTGTTTTGCAAGTACCCTGGAGGTGTGGTGCACCGTACATGGACAGATCATAGGATGGCCGAAATTTATGGAGTTCATCTTTTTCGGAGATCCGTCAAGCTGCAGGGAGCAGCACATCGGATTCACATAACCTTAAAGATATGGATGAATCACGGGAGTTGTTTAGTTCGGGATCCATTACCTCAGACAGGAATTCTCCCCACCCCACCTCCACCGATCACATTTCACGAACCTGTTGTGGTTTGGTTGGGAACTGCGGGATAGTTGTTGAAAACGATGAGGAAAAAGCCGCGGTGTGTGCACTGCATTATGCCTCTGTGCTTTTCGCACACCCCGATTTGTCGCTTCACCCAATGGAGCTGATACTGCTTCACATCGAACTCCATTTTCCATTGGGAAAAGTGCCATCGAGCTGCGTCGTTTGACGGTTTAGCAGTCACCTTGGCCTTATGTTGTACATTCGCTTATCCTAAGGGAGCTTGCAGACCAACTTGCAGTGCCGTTATGCAATTTATTAAATGTGCCTTTCAAACACGCATGTTTACCAGGGCAGTGAGCCACTACCAAAGTTGGAGGAGGAACTGACTCAGGAAACTACCGACCTGTCAAAATTACTTTTCTGTAATCGTCACCTGTGCCATCAACAATGCGGTTTTTACTCGGGTCGTTCATACCTCTCGAACATGTTCCTAGATTGTGCATACTGGACGGACAGCAAGGCCGAAGAACATGAAATGCGCATCATTTTTGTGAATTTCGGCAGGGTGTTTGACAGAGTGCCGCACACTCATTTTTTGCGAAAGCTGTCTAGATCTGATGAAGATGAAACCACAAGACTTAATCACTGACAGGAAATTCTGCCTCCATGGTACCAGGTCGATATTTACATGGTATTCTACCTCCGGTGAAATCCCACAAGGTTCTGTTCTTGGACCGCGCCTGTTGACGGTTTCTTTCAATGACTTACCCGGTCAACTGCGCACCCCATCACTCACGTATCTGGATGATATAAAATCTTGTGTCCAATCGAAGGTTTAGATAATCGGAGAACTCTACTAGAACACCTGTACATTCTTCCATCCAATATAGCTAGGTATGCTTACTTTTACCTGGGGTTTTCTGATTAAGGGGTTATTTACAGCTTTCCATAAACCGTATTGCGCAGGACAATGTGTATGAGGACCCGGGATCTATGGTGACGTCATCAGTGAAGAAGCCAGAGAACACCGAGAGGGTCTGCACCAATGCACGAAGCATTCTGAGACACCTGTGGAAATTTTTTTGCTGATTTACTATGAACGATTTTGCACGCTTTGCACGTTAGAGGGAAAATTGAGTATTGTAGTGCTGTGACATACCCATGTACGCTCGGGTAACTAGCTCATTTGGAGCGTGTACAAATCGTGGCAACTAGGCTTGTTTGTGGACTATGAGGGATCAGCTATACAGATTATCTACTGACTACTGGTCTATTTCCAGCTGTGTCCGTGTGTCCAGAGAGATTGAATCTGCCTGAAGAAGACCCTGAAAGAGAAACGTAGGCGCAGACACTCTCTCACGTTGCATAAACTTCGCTCCGTTGAACTTCTGTTTATCTGGTGACACTCGTGGAGGTCAAGAACTATCCGGAATTCCCTTCCAGCAAATGTAGTGGAAGAGCCGAACCATATTACTTTTAGGCGGTGTCTGAATGAGCACCTCATGGGGCTATGGATAGAGGATGACATGTGACATGACCTCCAACCAAGTGGTGCAGGAACTGACACGGGCAGCCTGTCCTCTTCTCTCAATACTGAAGACCGAAGCCTAGAAACAGACAAATTTCATGATATAACGCGAATATATGTTTGCTTCTATTGAGGGTTGTTCGTAAATGGAATGGCATATCCATGAACTGTTTTACAGTAGCGAGGTTTGAAGGTATTACAGAACAGAGAAAGGCACTTCACTGTTTGATGAAAACAAAGATGAAAGTTTCCTGTGACTCGAAAAACGATAATAATATATAGGTTTTTCGCAGAATCATAGTTTTATTTGTTAGTTCACTATCTCTTTCCACGACAACGGTTTGCTGTGTAAAGCACTCAGGAACTGCTTTGGTATGATGTTTTTGATGAACCACCCTGAGTTACTCATTTACTTTCTGGATGAATTGTTCTGCGATCCCTGGCATGTACATAAGCGCAAAATCTAAAACGAATGCATTGATTCGGTCCTAATTCTTTCCTCTTGGATCCAATATATGGTTTGTCAATTGAACTCAGCTTGGCTTTTACCAAACACCGTTTGGTGTATTCTTTCTCAGATACGGGCATGTGAAA
Source organism: Echinostoma caproni (assembly GCA_900618425.1). Classification (NCBI taxonomy): domain Eukaryota; kingdom Metazoa; phylum Platyhelminthes; class Trematoda; order Plagiorchiida; family Echinostomatidae; genus Echinostoma; species Echinostoma caproni. Next base: position 3,559 of record UZAN01049969.1, read on the forward strand.
TCATTAGCAATTAATTATCCTTAAACAGTATGTGATAAAATATCACACAATAAAATCACTTACATCTCTTTATGCCAGCTGAAATCAGGGCAATGGGTTGACAGTAACAATGTGCTTTTTAACATTGGGTTCTGATATATGCACACAGTATGTTTCTAATTAAGAGCCGAATGCTGAATAGTGAGAAACAATCGGAGTCGTTCAGCTTTTTTCCAACATTGTGAAACTTTTGTTTTCAAAATATCTTCGCTGTATCTTGGAAGACCAATGACCTCAAATATCAGTACCGGTGCTACCTGTTCCAATTTTGCACGTCACACATTAGGTCCTACGTTACGGAAGATTACAGTTAGTCACGTCCACTCTGCTTCAATTTGTACGGCACTCTGTCCTGTTTGGCTGGCGAAACGTTTCAACTTTAGACTCATGACAATACTCATCACGTGTAAATAACTTTTCTTCTGTGACTGTTTTATTTCAGATGTTAAGCATTGAGTATAAACGGAAGCTAATTTTACATAAGAACCATCTGAGCAGATTCGTGATGGAATGCCTTTGTTGCACATTCTCCATCGTCCTCAACAATAATCTTCGAAAGATCAATTATCGTTGGATACGAGAATTCTCTCTAATCCTAGTATACTTGCATCATGAGCAGTGAGAAAATGTGTTCTTTTTAAATCTCTACGCAATATGTTCACTCATGTTTCTCGTCAACTATGATTCATTAATCAAATGGTCTTTATCTCTGGTATCAAGCATTCAATTCTTCGGAGCTTGCCAGTCATGTCCACCGTCGTCAGTCGGGGTCAAAACTACTGTGACTTCTCAGTTTAGCCTGAAAAGCAATCCAAGAGGAACCTTCAAATTCATGTATTGTCTAAATGTATCTAGCCACAACAACATGTTTTCCTCTTTCAATTTAGATTGAACTTGTAAACTTCGATGATGTTCTTCATGCATCCGATTCTGCGAATATGGGTTTTTATCACTTAATTATATTTATCTCACAATGAGAAATGAAAATACGGAGCATACTAATGAAATGGTTACGGCTGGTCACATCCCCTATACAAACAAAATATTCATCGGAATAAGCTGTATATTGTCCAATTCATATGCATCATATTTTTATTCCATGATGACCTGAAGGTCTTCATAACTAACTGAATGCCATAAAAGTAATGACTATGAATAACTACTAGATTTTCTGGTGCACAAAGACCAAATATTTTTCGTGCATTTTTCCATCTGCTAGCAAAAATGTAGTGCTAGGTATTTACCAAATCAACCTGGTCTTATTTATTCTGATCATAATTTCCCTCATATCTCAATCTATACCCGGCCAATAACGCCATCAACAATCAAACATAAATGTTTTTCACTTACCATCTATTTCGGAAACATCTGAGATAGGATAAGAAATACATGAATCTCGGTATTACTCTTTATATCACAAGTATATTAGTAAAACATATCGAATCTGTATCTCTTTCTCATTGAATAAATAGCATTTTGCTAAAATTGGTATAATAAGCGAGTTGCCACCACTTGCTGCTAGAATACTGTTTGAAAAATGGTCATCGTGTATTACTAACTTTAGTGAGATAATAAATCGTACAGACTATACTTCAGTAGCTTCAAAAGCTTTTAATCTACTTGAATCCAACAACTTCTGTCTTCATCCACCGACCATGTCATAAAATCGTAACTACAGTGACCTCATGTGTCAAACATTGCAGTTTGGGATTTTCTAACACTGAATGGGACACAACTCTAAAATAACCCGCTTCCATCGAAACATCGCACTATTCCTTACTTTGGTTGAGAAAATCCGTACGTATGTACCACTGCTATTCACAGTAATGTATGATTCAAGGGACACAGACGTTGGGAATTAGGCATTGAACCATTTTTGCTTGCCACTTATCCGGATCATCAAATATCCTTGGATAAATGTTGACATGGCCGTTGCGCATTATCAGTTAGTGAGGTGATCTCATTAAACAAAATAGCTAGAATAGGATAGAGAAGGTGAGACTCTGTGCTTACATACATTTAGCTGGTGTGACAAATAAAGTAGACTGCACTTCTTTCTAAACAATAACGCGTCTCCTACTTCGCTTGGTTTTAATTTACCATTTTCTCACAAAGTTAAACTGAAGATTGAAGAAAAACCTCAATCAGGCTATGGTGTTTTATATACAACAGAATGAAGACACTTGGAATCACCTTCAGGAAGAAACTGAGATGTACTCACCAGGTGTTCCCTGTGGTCCTGAGTAAAATTAGTCATGCAATGGTGAGATTATAAACTGTGAGAAATGTACACCGCGCAGAAAAAAACAGTGTATGTATTTGTGCTACTGGTTCTATAATTCAACTCAGCCGAAAATGGAAAACCAAATAATCACTAATGGGATTGAATCAGAAAGCGTGATACATAACGTCGGTGAAATAAGCTCGTAGTTCGTATTTGTTAGCGACATAATCGACACAAGATACATTGCTGGCCGTTGTCAAAATGCAAGCCAATTTTGCATGATCTCGTTTCAGGCATCAAATTGTAGTGCTATTTTTCACTGGTTAGTCGCCTTTTAGATTACGGTTGGAATAGTGGATATTGTAAATTCTTTCAAATGTTTGCGGAGCTTGACAATTAGGGTAGACACCGATTAGACATTTGTTGACCGTTCATCTTAGAGGGCATCCATTCAAACTAGTGGTCTCAGAATTCCGCTTGGATATCCGGCGTCAGTCATTCTCGTTCAGAATGTGGTCAATCTGGAACTCTCTCCCACTCTACGTCATCATTGCTACAAGCATTGAGTCTTTGAAACTGAGACTCGATGAAACATTACCACACCCAACATTCCAATATATTTGGAGCTGCGTGCAGCAGTGGACATAATTCCGTATCAAGTGACATTCTCACAAGGAATTATATAAATCACTCTCTTCTAACCACCACACGAACCTATGGGACGAGAAAAGTATGAGCTTGTAATTGATTCCCATGATAACGCTTGGATGTTTGATCCGAAATCAACTCGATAAAACTGCACATCATTATTTTCGCACCTGACACATGTTCTATTTATTATTAGAAGATATTCATAAAACACATGTTTAGTCAGTAAGCTATGATAAACTTATGATTTGATGAATGACCTGATGAATGCATGTCTTTATATCTTACGGATTTCGGTAGTAAAGAGGAAAGGTTTCAGGCTTGAAATGTAGCACTTAGCGGAAAACAACCGTCAATAGATTTCTCGAATTTTCTGGATTACAACCGGTTCTTCAAAAATTGCAGTTTAGTTAATCAGCAAAGCAATGGTAAATATAAATATTAAAAATTAAATTATATATAAATATTCGAATAATTTTGTCGCTTGAAAGTCTCTGAACTTAGCAGTGGTTACACTAATCATTTATTGATGAGCTTTGTCTACGCGCTGCAGGTGTGCAGCAATTCAAAAGCATACATTCAAATTCCTGCGTACTTGGTCTTTTGGTAGCTTCTGTGATGGAAAACGTAGATGGAATGCGGATATTTCAGGTGCATAGGTTCCTTAAATTCTTAAAGTAACAACTACGTTTTAAAGAATTTTTCAAAGGGACCCACAATAAGGACTCATCTAAATTGATCAACAATCTTTCTTCATTCTATCCTCTATTTAAGTTTATCCATCTATCCTGAGTAATCTTGGTTTGGATTATGCAATTTGGTCTTAGTTATGTGAAATATCGAATTTCTACATTACCAAACGTTTACACGTCTAGTGTTGTTTGTTTCTATGGCTGATCTCCTGTTCACTCAAGACAATTTTCCACATTAGCTTTGATACGACGCATTGGAAAGGACCGTAGAGATTATTCTCTTCTTTTTCCTGTTATTATTATTATTATTGAGAGTGAAGAGTAACTGCGATACGAAACGTAAGCTCTCAACAACCCGACAGATATTTATTGAATAAATCAAGTGAATTAAAACCAAGTTCAAGTTTTCCAAATCACGTTTTCATTGAAACAATTAAACACGGATAATCACTAACTAGTACTAAGATCTGAGGATTCTTGAATTACAGTGTAAGAACGTTAAACACATCAAAGTAAAACGTTGTCCATCAATAGCTAGTTGTTTAATTACAATCTGAACTGAACTTCAAAACATATAATAATTAAAACAGCCTGGTTGATTAACGTGGCTGTTGCAAAATGAAGCAAATAAGCAATGTTGAATATTGGATCACATCACTGAAAACAAACATGATCAAGGAGACGGTGGTTGTTAACGGTAGAATGATTCAATGTTTAATAATGCGGAGAGGCGAAATAAATTCCCGGTAAATGTTTATTAAAAAAAGCAAATGCCTGTTTACTTCCTTTTTTGTGTGTTGAATATACAAATGTACAGTCAATAATAAGAAAGTAGTCTACGGCCATACAAAGGTTACCTGGGGAATATGCAGAACTAGGGAAGATGGGTGGCGGTGGAGCGGCGCAAACCCGAGACTTCCGGGTCATAAGTTGGTAGCCTTAGCACCAGCCACCACCGCCCAATACTCAAACGTAGTGCTTCCGCTCCTAATAATTTGTTCCGTTTATCTTTAGTTCATTGCACGCCTTACACTAATGCCTGAATCTCAGTTGCTTTCTATGATAATTTTCCTGTTTTGTCACTCGCAACGGTCACGTCTATCAACATAAACTGCATCAATTATTGAATGAAAACCGCTGTGGAGTGGTTCTATGATTTTCACTGTACGCCTCATTTGCATTATTATCGTCGGGCAACAAAAAGAAACCTGTATTTGCTTTGTTCAATTCACTCCACAAATTGGCTTGTATTGACTTGTATTCGATTTAGTTTACAGTGTTCATTTGAGCACTAGCCCTGTGTGTAAATTGTAAAATGCATATCAAATTTCGTTTTTAAAGCAGAGCACTGCAAATGTGAAAACAGTAGGCACTGAAAATAATATAATCGGTCACTCCTGTTTATCTACTCACCTGGAAGTTTGTCTTTGTCTGTGAATTGAAAAATACCAGTAATGTTTTTATTCATCGTTCTAGCAGCAGCTGATATATGTGTGTAGTTTAATTTGGGGATAAACGACATACATTCTATTGTTAGCGATTCGCAAAACTGTTGAGCAATAAACAATAATAAAACCGTTTCCGGTAGTAGAGCAGATGTTTATTTGGCATATCGCTATAAAGCCGAAAGCCCCAGTTAACCGAATCTGTATTTTTTTTCCTCCACCAATTTACGCACAAGCCAAGTGTCGATTCAGTTGAATGACAACGTTGAATGAATAATATTTCACAGCACAATATCACATTTTGTTAGAATATTCTTATTGTTCCTCACGTGGTTCACTAGAAAGATATGCATCAGTTGTACCCCTCTGCTCTCCTGAGAAAGCCGCGCCTAAATAGAGATTATCGTGGAATTCATTTTGGACGAGTATCAACAAACATGAACGCTCTGCTCACAATCATTCAGCATTTACTTTGAACCTCTAACTGCCTCATTTATATTTCAAGGAAGGACTGGTTTCCGGCAACACACTTATTGATCTACAATAAAAACCAACCACCGACAGGATCATGTTTATTGCGAGTAATCAAAATATCCGAGTTTTGATCTTCTTGTTATTCCAGATAATTAACACCAGCGATGGATCGACGTCTAAATCTTGCTTCAGTGATATCAACATAATCACATGCATATATTTGAGCCTGCATTTGGAGCATCATTTCAATAAAATGAACATTTGAGCCATGGAGTAGAGAAAAAACTCCAGTACAAATCTTCAAAAAAATTGGACTCCAAAATCAACTGATTTAACAGCATCACTTGGTTGTGTATTATGTGCGTGATTCACATGATTGGTTACAACCAGGGAAGGCCAATTGCAACGGCGTGTCCCATAGCGTATGACTTTTACCCTTGGCCTTCCCTGGTTGCAACCAATCATGAACTTCATTTTTTTTCAATTTTTATTTGAATTCATTTTATCGAACGTGTAACTACGCAATTTTCGGGAAAGCAAATGGGGTAATTACTAGACTGCCATAATGTGGAACTTGAGCATACGACCCCTAAGTGATAATATCGTGACCACAATCAGTCTGCCACCACCACTATTCGGTCTTAAACATACATCTTTTTATACATCATTCTTTGTAAAGCAATAAAGTTCTATGAGGAACCAAGATACTTGTTGGTACTTTTCATTTTTTCCGGAATCCAAGATCATGGCTTGGACCATCAGTTCTATCTTTGAAGTCTGAAGAATCAAGCTGCGGGTTCAGGATTCGGACCAAATACATCTGAGTAGAGATCCTCCTGTTTCATGGACCTCGGACAATGCTCCTATTGCAATCCCGTTCTCGAGAGAAAGCAATATTTAAACTCCTCCGTACAATTAAATCATCCGCACGTATCGATCCCGACGGTCTTTTTTCATCCTTTGTAAAGTATGGTGCCCGTGCTCTAAGGGATACCCTTAATCTCTTTTTCAACACATCATTTAGCATGTTTTCTATCCCTGATTTCTGGAGACCCATCACGATCATTCCTATTCCAAATTTGCGTAGATCCAGCACCTTATCCAAACGTTCCAGTCCCATTGCTCCAACACCATGTGGGTTTAAATTGGTACCATGTACTTTTCGCAAGCTATTGTTTCCTTCTTTCAGTCCCCCGAAGACACTTTCCAGTTTAGATATAAATCGAAAATGTCCACGCGGATGCCATTGCCAACTCTGTTCATTACGTTACAAAATCTTAATACGCATCAGCGAGATCTGTGAGACCTTGTATCAGATTTTTCACCGGCTACTGACTCTACGCCAAGGTTCGTCCTCTTTCGTAAAATTGAATAATTCGGCTGTCCGAAGCACCTACTGGCGTGAATCGTTGAGTACGCATCAAACAGAACTCACCATACTCGGCTCGGTACAAAAACAGCTAAACCGCTTGTGAACAATTTGGGGCGGTCGTTCTATCTCCGATCTTGTTTTCCACCTACATCAGGGACCCTTCAGCGAGAGCTCCAGAACAATTGTTCAAATACGCTAACGACGTAGCCCGTTACCAAGCTATTTCAGTGCCAGAGGGACTTATACATTTTTCAAATAATAATATAGTATATCTGCTAATTGTCCGTCCTCGCTGAACACTTAATTCATCCGAGTGCTCCGGATGCACTTTACCATTTCGTGACCCCCAGTAATAAAGCAATTCCCTGACTTGACTTGAAAACAAGGTAGATTGCGTGAATTATTTTTTAGTTACAATTGACATAAAACTGAAATGGTAATCCCATTATTTTTAATCTATACTGACATGTCGTGGATTATCCATTCAACAGCGAAGACGTAGTCAGTTCACCACCAAACAAAACTCACTTCCCTTTTGTTTATCAATGTTTTCCCGTTCTTCTGTATTGTTCCCCGGTGATTTTTCCGTGTTTCTTTAAGAAAGACTTCAAAATTACTCGTCGAGATTTGTCGATCATCATTGGTGGCTTTTGTACCCGTCGATGATCGGTTTGAAAAGTTGTATGAACTTCACTTGTCCGCATGTAAAACATTTGAAAATTCTCTCTGACCCCATTCATTTATTACATGATGATCTATCAAAATACTGTCCTCATTCATTTACGTGTTCTGCAAATTGATTATCACCCTATCGCATTAACCTCCAAAGAAATTCCGCAGCAACGTAAGAGGATTGAATGTTTTACTCGTATTATTTCCTTATTTTGATGAGATGTGTAATTTTCGGCTGAAATGCGGACACTTTTTCTCGCAAACGTTTATACCAATGCCAATACAAATAGGAATTCAAACATTCTTTCTTCTGACAGTGTGAATAAAAAATGAAGGATGGTTGTACAGTGAATTCCATTTGATGCCCGCATTCACGGGTAAACACTTCCACGTTTCAAAGCAATTACTCCACAGTGAAAATGTTTGCAATAATGAACTACTTTCCGCACTGTGAAATCCCACAGCCAAATGTATTCTTGTGTGCAGAAATATCCTTCTGAACCTTCGATCTTCTGAGCTTCGCATAGGTAAGTGATTTTATTGGTTTCATACCTAACTAAGAAGGCAACTGGCGGTGCAAATTAGCCAATATTCTTGGAACAGCTGTGATAACATTGGCGCAATGCTATTGGTAGAACTGTATTTGGGTGTTTTATTTAGAAAACTTCCTCGTGGCATAAGGTGCTTTGATATGTTCTATTTTGAAGAAGGAAAATAGTTTATTTTTGAAAATATATGCAATGAAACGTTAAAAACGTCATTTCCATTGACAGCACGTCAATCGTTTTACTTAAATTAGAAAATAGAGAAAACTTTATTCCGTTCAAGAACATTTGTCTTCTTCTCTCTCAAAAAATCGAGAAGAAGGAAAAGCTTTTTTAGAAATTCTGAACACTGCAGACATTCTGACATACCAATTTGTCCAAATAATGCTGTGGAATTTGCAGTGGAGAGAGGACAATAAAATAATACAATTTATATAGTAATATGGTGATAAAATAAAAATAATTTGAAACCTACGTCAATAAACCTAATAAAAACGTTTATTCGTAAAGGATAGCAATACACAATTTGAGGTGTCCGTATCCAGCCGGAAAATTTTACAATTCTCAGTTAACCAGTGAACCTCGAGTTCACTACCATCAGTAGGTCAAATTAATGGTATGCACAGAAATGTTCATCCTCATTCTCACCAAAAGTGATTTCTTGTTTGTTCATCATTGAAGAGAAGTGCTTTACAAGGAATTGAGCTAAAAATCCTGAGAATCTTGACATTCGTATGCGGTAATAGAAATGTAGCAAGAATTTGACTGCATTACTATGAATCATAATAAAAATAACATCTCGTGGACGACTGATCCCATAGTGTAAATCCTTTATATGAGCTAGATAGCATGCCTAGAACTGCAGTAGCAACACTTAGCTTGTTATGAATACTTGTACTTTACTTGGTAAATCAGAGTGTTATTTAATCGATATCTACTTAACAGTTGCCTTCATCTTCATTGTGAAATGTTTGTATTTGGTCAATTTTAACATTGATTCACATACCTGGTCCAGTCATAACCCGATTACCGTATCAGCAGGGTGTTTTGTTCACTACAGGCAAGAAACCGTTCTGTGTCATCCCACATGTCTATAAACACCTGGTTTGGACTACAAAAAGAAAACTATTCCCATTTGTCTGCGGTTGATCCAAATGAAAGCAGCCTATGGAAAACAGACGATTATCTTTGAAGTGGTTCTCGGCCATAAGTATATCATCGTACACATCTGTTAGTATAATTTTGGTCAATAAAAATGAATGGCAAAGGATTGGAAATAGGTGCTTACGCTTTGCACCGAATGTCGCTGAGGGAGTATGGTATTTATCACACAATGGTTACACATCATATTGCAAGCAGAACAATAATAGAATACTGTTTCTGTTTGTGAAAAAAAACTTTAGTTTGTTGGATTCATTACCAACAAAAAAATATATCGTTCTCTATTGTCAGGTATCCAATAATTTATATCCCGTGGCACTCCATAGGCTGTCACACTCATTTGGAAAAATGCACAGATCATGTTCGGGACCGAATGTTTTTTTCAATGCGAGACAATCAGTTATTGCTCAAAAATTGAGGCACAGCTTCAACCATCCATCTACGCTTTTGTTCTCCGTGAAAACGATTGTATTTAATTTCGGATGTCGAATCACGCAACACTTGAAAATTTTAAAGAAAAGATAAAACCTCACGTTTCGAATTAATGTGCTTGTCAAGCAATCCTACAAAGAAAACCGGTTAAAAAATCATGGAAAGAGATCATTAATTCAGACAGGGATCGAGATTAGAGGAGATTAGAGAGGTTTATTGAATGCGTTTCGTTTAAGTACATTATCTGTTTATGTCGATTATTTCGGAAAATGATGGTGTAGAATGCATTTAAAAATGACGATAAAGGGGCCTTGGAATAGCGTGAGAAATGCATCAAACCCGCGTAAAGCATTGGGATTTCACCTCACTTGAATAATTTTAGAAGCTTCTGACTGGATAGACAACGGTCTGGGGGCAGTCAAATATTTTACAATACTTTCCGTCGGTTTATTAGCTCATTCCATGTTGATAGCTTGCACCTAATGGCTGGTGTTATAAACCAAATCACTGCACCCTTTATGATACAATATTAACATTGTTGTGCCAACCAGGGGAACATCTCATCTACATGAAATAATTAAAAAGCATGTTGGCATTTTCTACCAAACATTTCTCCCCCTTAGGCACCAATGAACATAACCCAATATTGGTTAGGCCTAAGATTTACCGACACAGAGGATATATTTTGTTTACCCTACCTAAACATATCATGTTCCATCAGCGAAATATTTACTCAGGTTTATTCTTCTGCTAAGAGAGTCTCTTAACTTAGTTTATGACTGTTTTCCCTTAAACATAATCTGGTTGTAAAATATGGCATTTCTAACAAACGTGGTAAACCGTGTTTTTGAAATATGCTGTCTTGTGACAATGTTTTTTTTCAATAATGCAGAATATCAACACCCTTACATTAACATCTTTGTCTCGAAAATGAACGTGCAATCAAATGTTGTAGGAGGGCTGAGGTGCAACAGCGAAATTAAACGGTTGGATGCGCATAACATTAGCCAGTATTTTCAACATGAGTTTATAAATTAACGTGGCATGGAGTCGAAGCACTTTGTGGGCACAGAAAATGGTTTCCAGTTCTACTGTTGATAACAAGCAACTGAACGCCACATTTATTCACTCTTCTTCTGACTCCTGCCTCAGTTTCATGAACTCGAGTTATTCGAAAACCCTATCCTCGATTGATCACATTACCTCGGGGGAAATTGAGTAAAGCATGTGTTCTCTAAATGTATTTACCGCACCTGGTCCAGACAACTGAACTCCGACAACTATTAAACACAGTGCTGAGTAACCCTCTCACAATTTTGCCCGCGGTCAAACTTTCACTCTAATTCCAAGCCATTTCGGAGCGTTGGCTTTCGGTGAAAATTGCATACATCCCCAGGATAAAAAAAACAGGCCCCAATTACGAACCGTTTGATAATTATTGCCCCAGACCTACTGGGTTTAAAGTATTAGAGCGGTCAGATCTAGATCTCCTCCAGTGTTCACTCATCACCCCGACAACATTTATCATTTGGCATACAAACGAAACCACTCTACACTGAATACCTCCTATTTTGTAGTTCTCTTCATCCAAAACTAACCAGATGAGAACGGTACAGATGGACACTGTGCTCGTTTGACTCGGTGCCTGTTATCTTTTACTTATATAGCTCCAACTGTTTGGTTGTCACGTATCTCTTCTTGAATAGTTCGAAGATTACTTTCGAAAAGATATCACTATGATAAATTGGGCAGAAGACACTCAACGGCGTCACTCTCTAACCAATCAGAACTGGTAGTAATAAACACTATCTTCTCCTGCTTTTTTACGTATTCTACTTTATCCGGTCTGAATCCTAATCCCGAAAAATGCCTTCAAAGTATTTTATAGTAAATCGTTCTTTATTTCCCTCTGACAATTTACAGATTTAGGAAACGCCGATGAGCAGGGTCAAGTATGTAAAATACTTGGGTGTCAGACTTGAAATACACTTTCACTGGTATTAACAAATTCAACATGTTGAAACTTATCTCCTTTCACATAAAATGATTGCATCGTTTCTGCCCTGACTAGTTGGTGATAATAATTTTGTTCAAATGTATTCACTCTGTACCACTTTATTTCTTTCCCGTGCTTCCTCTGATCTCCTGATGGCGGAATTCACGACTTTGAGGTGTAGTCTCACAATGATCAACCGTATCTCCCAAATTCCGATGTATATTTTGATAAGCAACTGTTTCCGGTGGTCATTTTGATGCAAAAATCAAACCTAATTGAAATGTTGCTGTACACGTTAACCTGTGTGCATCTAAATATCATTCTTACACCTGTTCCAAATACATCCTTGTTCCATCTCCGATAGCTGTCTGCAGGAGCGTCTTATTACCAATATTGCTCTGATAATTGCTGACAAATATGTTCGGAATCAGCTTTCTAATGCGCTTGGTATTTAGTTCACATATTTCGATGCTTGATGTTTCTTTTTTGTCCGAGTGTCGTAAAGGTGGTTTCTTTTTTGACTGTAAACGTTTGCAGAACTCCCTAAATATTACTAGAATATCACAACTAACGACGGGGCCGTAATTCAAAACTTCCTTTACAATGTGCTTCTCACCACTGAATGATCGGATCGCTACTGACTAAAAGTGCATGAGTCATCAAATTTAAACGTAACTCACGCTTTCTTCCAAATAATACTGTTTATTGTGAGGAATGAATAGGTTCTTGCATTTAGTTTATTATTCGATTTGCTAGGCCGACATTGATCGATTTGGCAAGTTGAGGCCATGAAGCATAGGAATGAATATGTGGATTGCTCTCCTTTACAGTGCCGTGCAACCCTTGCATCGGTTGCTTTACTTCTTATGTGCTTCTAGTAAAAATGATAGGAAATAAATTACGCACCTACATACTGTGATGAACGGATTAAGTATATCAATGGGTATTCACACTTAGAGTCGATACTCGACAGAGTTCAAATAATCACATCTATGCTCGACTGACATTTGGGGTAGACTCACACTTTTCATGCCTCATCACGGCTCCGATTTAGTATTTCCCAACTGCGACGATCTGTCTCCATGGTGTATATTCTTTTGGGATTTTACTTACTTTCATTTCAAACTAAAACCGCTTACCTGATAATTTCTTCCAATATCATCAAACTAGTCAATACATACTCCAATAAAATATAAACAAATTTCTGATATGTTCTTTGTTGGATCATAACCCACCTTGAAAACTAGGTTCCTTTCACTGAATAAAGTTAAAAATTCCTAAAGGGTGACCTGATTGGACAATGTATTTCTATTTCACCTTCGACATAGATTAATCTCAACAATAAATTCGAAAATGGCCCGCAATCTCCCTCAATGATATTCGTTGGCAAAAGCTATCGGCCTTAAATATATTGTTTCAAAATCCAGCTGATAGAAACATATCTTACATGCAAATATCTAACTCCGAATATGCACTGCTTTGAGCTCAGTATGAAAACAGACGGTCATGGCTCTATACGAGTGCAAATGCAGCAATTCGGGAAGAAGAATTCAATAACGCTTTCATACGCTGACATTCACACGGTGAATAAGTAATCAAAAACGTGTCATCCATTGTTGGAAAGCATTTTGGTATCAAGCACTATCCACTAGTACTAGTCTGTTTACG
>UZAN01049970.1:10369-21191 GCA_900618425.1 Echinostoma caproni
GGGGGGGGGGGCGGGAGAGAGAGCAAGGGACGGGAAAATGTACAGCTGCTGTTGGTCGCAACCCCGGGCCTACATCTGGTTTATTTATTCCGAATATGTGCATGCCTAGCGTGAAATAGATTCTTAACTGTTGGTCCCTCGGTCTCCACTAAATCAAATTTCACGTAATTTCATATGCATTTTCTGAAATTCGGTTATATAATTTAGTATCCTATTTTGATGCATATTGTTCACCATTATCGGTTCCATTCGAGTTGTCGCCAGGCAGGCTACATGAATCAGATCTTTCAAACCAATCTAGCGTTTAGTTGGATCCAATTTTTATTTTCATTCCAGAATCATTAGTTAATTGAATGACAATATCTTTCGGTTCTAGGAAAATGGATTTACATTTTCGGAAGTGAAATTTTAAACTTGGGGAATGTTCTGTCCCCGTTTCACTTAATCTGATTTGACTGATTTACCACGAAGGTAAAAGCAAGGACACAACAACAACAACAACAACAACAACAACAACAACAACAACAACAACAACAACAACAGCTGCTACTGTCATTGGAGACAATACAGAGATGTGTATCAATCATTCATTTTTGGAGAGAACTAAACCAATTCATATTTTTGTCATAACCACAAAGTTTGTTCCTAAAATTCTAATGAGTGCCTATGTCTTCGTACCAGTACAGAACTGGGCTGATACAGTAGTGCCCATACGAATACATGATGAGCATCAAGAACTGCGAAATCAGTCTAATGTTTCTGGGATATTGCATCGAGCCATTCATTTAATGCTGAATATATATATTCTGAAGTATAGTTCTATTGTTTTCATTTTTAGTTCGGATCATTCTTGGTTCAAGTCAATCACTATGACGCTCGAAGAATGGGACCTATAAATGAAAGAGGTTGACTGGGACCAAGACAATTTGTATTTTCATTGATGAACCACCTACATGTATAAAATCTGGGTAACCTATATCCACTTTAAGTGACCACCTTGGTTGAACGCGCATTGGATTCGAGCACAAAACTATGAGACAACCTTTTGGATCATCCAGTCATAATCATTTTAATTCAGTGCCCATCCAGAAGATGCGGTCTTAACTCAACAGCTCACGACACCTCTGTGTGATTCCCCATAGGGATTATTCGTTAATAAAAAGAATTATTATGAATTTAATTGTTAATTACTTTATTTATTCATCCTAAAGTGTTTATTTACGGTAAATTGAAAGTGCCTGGAGAACATGGAACACGAACGCGATGAAATGTGCAAACCCTGAGGATTGCCTTCGATTGCGGAAGTAGTGTTTATCAGTCAAGCATTTACTCACTTTGCAACGAAACACGATTGACGACAGTCAGTTATACCAGTCAACTCAATAAATTGTTGTTGTAAAATATAACCTAGTTGTACTGGGCGGTTTAAAATGGTAACAAAGTTAACATTAGTTCTTATTACACTGTTAACAGTAGCATTAGTATTACACGACCAGTAGCAATTGCGTTGATGATTATCGTCAAGATATACTTGCAGCAAAAGACATACCAGCTCATCATCATTGGACCAAACTAATACAGAGTTTTTTTAATGACCGGAAAAAAGAGTACTAGACAGCGGTTTCGTTCTTGTTGCCGCTCGCCTGTAGTGCCTGGTATTTTTAGTGTTCCCCAGGACCCAAACTGTTGCATGGCAGTTTAGGAATACTTTTAGTGCATGTTTACATTAATTTTGCGTATCAATGTTTAGTTTATGTCGCTCACAAGACGTCAGTCACATCACAAAAAGTGTACCAAACCTGTGGTGCCTGATTGGGGGTTGGTTGGATTACGAACACCCAAGGAACGAACTCCGAACAAGGCTCAGTTAACACTTCATTTTATGCACCAATTTAATGTGTGTAGGTACATTCTGCCACTAGCTACACATATGAATCATGAAAACCACATGAGTGCCACAGAATGGAGCTGGTTGGATGATGAGAGATGAAAACGTTTGAAACGAGAAAACACGCTAGCAGTTCGTGAGAACAAGGAAACGGAAAATTATTCATATCACAGAATGGCGGGAAACCGTACTTCTTGTGCATACATGCTGTCTTTTCCAGTAGCAAAAAGGTGACCTTGTTGATCGGACGAAAAACCGTATTCTAGGACCACCTTCTCAGACAGTATTCATGCCTCACCAGTTTTGTGACAACAGATTTATCAGCGACTTGCTTCGATTGGTGATAAAGCATCGATCGGATAGTGCACTTGCCATAATGAGAAATAGCTATGATAAGTTCTTTCCGGTTGAGCTTCCACAGTAAGAGAAAATGTCCTACGTTAGCACTCAACGAAATTATTTTTATCTTATCCCCTTAACTTCTTAACTATCATGGAAAACCTAATCTGAGAATAGAGGTTGAAATTCATTGATCTAATCTCCAATGTTCCAACATCCATAGCGTATTCTACTCATAATTTGCTTATATATCGTGTGACTTCATTACTGTTTGACAGTTTATCCTTTTGTAATGATTAAAGTATCTATATTCTCCTCCTCCAACCGGGGAGAACTTTTGCCGATAATGACCACCAATGGCCTACCCATTGGGAATATGGAATTTCTTACCACCCAATAGTTAGGTGTATGCCTGTACCGATTCAAATCAGCTTTTCCCACACGGAACCTTCACTCCTAAGTTGACGTTTGAAAGAGCGACGGCAAACCTGAACATTATATTCGTTGTACCGCAGAAAAATAGGTCGTAAAAATATTCAAACACATGATCGTTTGTTAGGCTACATAAGTAAGGATCTTTTAAATATATTGGAGAGAATTCCTCTCTTTTTCCGTTTGTCAGAGAATGAAATGAAGGTCAGCTTTTATCGATCACACACCAAGACCACAAGGAAAGTACCCTCCACGTCAGTGAAACCGCTTTAAAAGTTGTGCCAAGCTGTACTCAGTTGGTTTAAAAAATGAGCACCCCTTTTCATTAGAACAAAACACGCTCAATTTTGCCGAACCTCCTTTGTTTATACTCACTTATGTTAGAGTAAAAGATTACTTGAACAATACTCAATTGATCTGCATCCAAATTTCGGATATTTCACTGTCTCGCTGGAAATAACCGACGTGTTATGCAAAGCGAAAGTTTACAAAGAAGGATATTCCAATGTCTGCAGAGGACTGACTTACTGTGTGATCTCATCATTCCTTAAACGTGAGTTTGCCTTAATCAGTTCGGGACTTACACTAAAACGAGTGCTGAAAAACTTTGATCCAAGTGTATGATGGTTAGTTAAGATTCTTTAGATAAGTGATTGTCATCGCATGGAATTATGGACAACCGTTCGATGTGAATGTTCTCCACATGTTTGGATCAGGCAAGATCATCGCTATTCAACCCTGATGCGATTAGTAACGACGAGTTCGGACAGCTTACTGCAAAGCAACTTTTGACAGAGGTCTGTTGCTGGGACTGAAACAAACATGGGCATACCTGTTAACATAAGGCACAGGTAGTCGAGTCACAAATTCACTGAGAATTTGGTTTGGATGGTTCTGAGTTTAACGTAAACGGTCAAAACCAGAAAAGAAACAACTAACAATCACAATTCAATATTATTAGAGGCAGGTGTGATTTTGTGTGATCACTATCATTGTATACTTATTAAATTTCTGGGGTTATAAGCATCTTTATGACAGAAATCCAACCATAATTTGTTTGTAGGCCGAATGCTGCAAGCCTGTCCTCGCCAAAACAGATGAGTTTGTATGGATCATTGGCCGGGGCCTTCAGAAAGTCAAATATTAGTTAAGCAGATCTTGGGGCAGCATATGAAAACCATATTTTATTGGGACTCGTGTCTAGTCGGTTGAATATAACGCACTTGAGTTACAGTTCATAAGTTTATTGCACGCAATGCGCTCTATCACTCAGTTGAGCCAGTGGCAACCGCGACCAGAAGGCCATAAAACCAATTCGTACGTCTCCTCTGGGCAGTTATGAAGTTGTTTTCTTTTAGCAAGGATAAACGAACTTCGTGCTAGTGGCTCATTGACTCTACCTTATCCGTGAATATTGGCGTTTCCGATTCTACTTTATCGAGCACCCTTTCTCCACAAGAATTAAAAACGATTGCATTTGTCGTCAGCTTGAAGGATGTTCTCTGTGGGCGCATTCTATTTTGATGATAGCGAAGACACCTATTCTTCGGAGAAACCAGGGCTTTCTGATTCTTCTATTATAGTCAATCAATGATAATTTTCTCAATGATAGCAGGTGTATGGGCAAAGAAAGCAGAAGGGAGTAAAACACGGTTAACAAGGGTTCCATTGATGTTGCTATCAACTTGGAATGTGTATAGACAAAATCGATTCCAGCCAAGTTTCGTTTGCCTTACGATTAAGATTGATGCATTTGCACTTCCTGACAAAGTTCTCATCAGTTTTGCTCCCAAATGCACGACTATCAACAAGTTTGGAACCTTAGATGGGAACCGCACGAAAAGCTAAAACACCAACTTGTTTTATTTCATCGAAAAATCACCATGACAAAAGTGATACCCCCTATGGATTTCGTCCATTTTAGTCAACCGACTACGGGATACAATGATCACTTCATTTTGAAACTTCGAAGCTCTATCTCAACATTCTCTGCAGCTCTGTCGATGGGTCGGCGAAGAATTCTTCCACAGTTAATGCGCTGTAATGCTAATTCTTGCACCTTGGTAGAAGTTTCGAGTTGACGTTTTCTACAGAATTCAAGGCTGGGTAATACACAGGGTGTACAACTGTTTTGATGTCACATAAGGATAACCCGCATTTTATCAGTTACGAATTATGTGCCGCGGTATTATTTTCCTGAAGAATCATCTCACTATGATAAATTTCTGTCAGTGGCGGCAGTGTGCGAATATATGCATAGGAAAAATCTGTTCGAAGTAGAATAACGAATTTTATTGAGCCGTTGACCTAGATGGCACCACATGCCATCACTGTGGTATTTCCCGAATCTTCTCAGATGAGGTCAATGTGAGTCAACCTAAGTCCAGCTTCTTTTTATTACTTAAATAAACCAAGTCCCACTTGTTTTCCATATAACAATCTTCAGCCCTATGACAAACGTTTTTTTCGTTTGTGAAGTTGTTATTTCTACTCGTTTGGCATTATACACTTAATCCAGGTGACTTCGGAGTGTTTGCTATATCTTTCACACCGAGACATTGAAAACCTCTGACCTCTGATGATGAATGGTTTCTACCCCAGAGAGTTCCTTCTTGAGTCCAGTCCGGTTTTGTCCGGTTCATTTTTAGTTGGTTTCCGTTCACTTATCGTGACCCAGTGTGCTTGGACCTGTTGTGTCATCTAGCAATCTCCTATGCAAAGCGCTTATTCCAGATGTCTCCTCGTCAGAAGCGCCACAGTTGACAGTTACCCCCTTTGTTCCTTCTTCGAGGTCATTGAGATTGATGTGACCATATGATCACTGTCACCACTGTGTCACATGAACATTGGCTACACCACTCTGTCGACCACTGGTTGCCAGTTCTCATGAGAACATGGAAATCGAAATAACGTAACGAAATAGCGTATTCGCCTTTCGATCCGACTGAGGTGTGTCAAAAACAGTGGCAGCAATATTTTATCGCTGATACCCGACATCAGCCAGACAGCGACGCATTCAAAGTCATTTATTTGCGAAGTACTCCAAAACAAATCGAAGCACGTTCGGAAACGTCACTAGGCAATGGCGGAAGCTGCAGCAATCAAAATCATGAACCCACCAACGTGCAAACGGAAGAAGATGGTTGCCGCACTCCTGTTGCCTTGGCCCCAACCAAACCTATATGATGACACGCACCGTGACCTCAATCATGGTGTGATGACGCAACATGGTGTGACAAATTGCACGTGAAAAAGGTCACCGGAAAATTCCAGAATTGAACTTGATTCCCTCCTTCGTCCATTGCCCCCATTTTTATCCATCCGCTCTGATTAAACTTTACAGACATTGTCGAATTTCCATACTTAACCTTAATGGACCAATCACATTTATTTCTACATTAGATATGAACACACTTACAACTGTAAAACAAGCTTATTCTCTATACTGTTTGGCTTTTAATATTCCTATGGGAATCTTTCATAAATTAGGAAAACACAAAATTATAATTTTTTGTTAAAATAAAACAATTTGATGAAATTTCTTATTTGCTTCTTGATTTCTAAAGTAACTATTCGCATGTCGAACTGATCTGAAGCGATCAAAAATACCAGAGGAAGGAATACTTTTTCACAGGGCTTATATGAGAGCAGATCCTCCAGAAACGCCGTCCTCTCTAAAGGGACATATTTATACCGTGATGCGAATGAAACAAACTTGCAACAAGGAAATGGCAAGCAAGACTGCTGCCCTTCTGGAAAATCACCGTGGTAGTTATGCTCAACAGTGGCAAGCTAGGTCAAATCAGAGCTTTCAAAGGAAGATGAATCATTGAAGACGGCCTCCATCCGAACTTTCAAACGGATGACTCCCAACCGCACAACTAATCTGTACCGTGCGGCATTGTGGCTGTCGTCTTATCAATTTTATCAGTTTCAGAAACGTGAATTCAACCACGCCGCCAACGACTATGCTTAAACAAGAAGAATTTTGATAACTCGGTCCAAATGATCGCTTTCCATTGCTCATCCCTTTGCACTCGCCTCCTTATTGACCACTGAAAGCACAACTTGAGGTAGCGATCGGTTGATAGGGCAACATGAATGCACCCCACTGAATAGATGATACAGGATGCGAATGGAGGCCGGATAATGTGATAGGCCACTGACGATAGCCACCGAGCGCTACCAATTAATGTGGACAGTTCTAAACAAGCGATCTCTGTGTGATCTGATTTGAACTGATCGACCCATTTACTCACCGTGTATCTTATAGGATAGAGATGAGTGGGAATCTCATGGTGTGACTTCCCTGATACAAGTGCACCCCAGACAATCCTGACTTGTGTGACTATCACGTGAACTCACGAGAACAGATAAACATGTGGGTTGTTGAACTGCAGAAAGTGCACATCTGTTTGACCTTCATAACAAATCTTGTGCTTTCCGTTCATGCAACACTATATTGCATCAGATAAAAGTACTACTAGGTTTGGATTGTTTTTTCCGAGTATGCGACGTGCAGCCTCAGAATCATAGTTTGATTAGCTGGTGGAGAGAAGGGCGTTTTTGGCGAACGGAGCACAGCGTGAACCGAATACCAACAATGAAGTAAAATGATACAGATACCGGGTTCCCGGGATTTTTCGGTTGACGGCTTTACTCAGCCAATCAAGTGTGATTAATTAAAACAATGCTCACAATGAATGCATCTCAAATTATATTTACATAATTACCATGATAATAATTTTTTTATTAATGACAGAATTAATTGAAATAAAGTCAATGATAGTGAGAATAGTATCTTAATTTGCTGTAAAGCGATGTCTCATATGAGCTGTACTTCATCTAAATACCAGGATACACCCGGAAGAAAAGCTGTGAAAAATGAGGTGCATAAATTGCAGGTCAGCCATTTATTCATACGGCATAGTAACACTAAGTGCTGGTCATCATTCACGGATTTGGCTGGATCATACAGTGATTTAATCCTATCGTTTTGTCGAACTTCTGAAATTGTAATAAATAGAACCATACATAAAGCTCGATTCTGACAGGCATCTATCATGCAGCGCTTTTTTAGGGTGTAGCTACATATGGTAAACACTGAGGGTATAGTCTGTATTTGGTTAGATTAATGTTGATTGCTAACCGCATGGGGGAGTCAGAAGGGCAGTTAAAAACGGTACAAAGTCACTTTGGAGTAATCCAACTTGCTTCAGAGCCGTCGGTGATGCTCTGATAAAATCTATGGAAAATCCCAAGTCCTCCCGAACGATCTGTATCAAATCTTCTCTAGTTCCGTGTCACTTAGCAGAGGTCAGTAAATGAGGACATGAAAGCATACTTCGGGTTTAAGTGATTCACCTCTATGCTGCTCAATGCCCAGTTAGACTTTTATTAGTGATTAACCACCGGTACGGTGCACCAAGTTTTTACCTGTATTACCAGTGTGCTAGTGATATCTGAATTTCGGTGCGGTCAGCAAGCAGCATAGTTGACAAGTGAAGAATGTGCATTCGGGAGGATATTCGTAGAAGGAATGCAAAGTTGGATCCAAACAGGGATTCCTGTGGATAGCCGTAAACTTTATGAGTTAGTCCCGATCGTGAATCCTAAACTCAAACTGGGATGGTGCGCTGTTGAAGAAACTCCTCAGTCCGCTCAAAGATCAATCTTCAAGCACTGGCAAATGTGAAGTGCGGATACACGCATTTGTTAGTTCACTCGATCAAATGCTTTAAAGATATTAAAATGAACTGCGCGTATTAACCTTAATATTGAACTATAGAATATTGAACAAATGATAAAGCTGAATTCCTACGGGGACGTCGTGATGGGGATTGATCGTAGAACAGAACAAGCATTTGTACAGGAAAACGACCACCACGAACCAGGCAACCAATGGAGGCACACTAAAGCTCATCACAACCGAGGCGTTTAAATTTCACACGAACCGTTAAATGTTTATCAGGTTAAATTCCCGTTCCTATTCCACATTTTACCAGAAAAAAACAGCTGACAGTTTCTTTCCTGATATCCAACAAGTGTATCTCACATGGTGATATAACACCTAACAGTCTATCGATTATATCCGTCGAATCACGTGGATTACTTCATTACAAATAGATCTCAAAAGGTCACTTCATTGGACACGATACAACCACAGCGAAGTAGCATAAAGACTTGTCAGTAATTCGGATCTAACGGCTCAACTGAGGAACGAATACGTGAAACTCACGGGCAGAACGAACGTACACTAATCACTTTACCATCCGACAACTGATCAGGCTGTTTTTCTTTTCTTTTTACATATACTCAGAAAACGGGTCGCATTTCTTGTGATTTCGAGCTGGCGTGGATTTGTTTCGGCCAAATAGAGTACAAAATAGTTTGGGGAAACTATTTGATTTAGTCTGTGAATCGCTTTACCTCAGACGTGCTGTGATGGATCGACGAAGTGGAAGAAAATAGGATAATTAGTTCTGATTATTTTTGCTAACATGAGCGCATTTCTCCTGACGTTCATTACAGCGTGTGTGTGAAGATGTGCACTGTTGATGTTGTTCCCGGATGGTCGGCTTTTTCGATGAAATGGTGAACAAAGGATTATGCCGTGTTAAACTATGCACAGACTATTCAACTAGCACGTGTGACCGATCACTGAAATCTCATTTAACCGGTTCAGTATCGACTACCTTGCTGTCTGATTGTAAACTGAAAACGAAAGTAAATGATCATTACAATTTTTGTATAGGTAACTTGAAGTTATCTAAAAATTCAGTCGATGTGATACATCTGACCCGTTCCAAGTGCTTCATCCTTGTGGCGTAAATTGTGAACGATAACCGGTGCAACCCCTCGTTAGGGATGTCTGAAGTATGTCGTAACATGAACTGCCAGTAAAAGTCGCCAGACTACCAGATTAAAAAGAGATTTATTGCATAAAAAATGCGTATATCTGCATTATCTACTGCATGATCCAAAGTTCATTGAAGTAGCATCTGCAGTAAATAAACTAGGGTCCACCATCTTCGCTTTTCTAAAGGCCGCAATCTATGGTTCATTTTGTTTACAACTCATCATTAAAAAGGAATTTTTCTCCCTGGTCTTCAAAATATTTTTAAAAGAAACTAAAAGAGTAAGGTGTACCGCAAACAGTCATGTCCTAATCAAATTCCTGTTTCTTCGACAGTTAAACAATCAAAGATATTAACTGATCCACAGAGTACAAAATAGTTAACTAAGCTTTGCTAAGGAAATTTGTCTCTGAATATATATTCAATAGGCATGCGTTCAATTAAAAATCTATAATTTAATAAAACGCGCTCAATATAAGCCCTCATATAATGTTTTTCCGTGAACAAGATCGACCATAATTGCATGAATTTCATCAGCCGGCGTTC
Organism: Echinostoma caproni; assembly: GCA_900618425.1. Lineage (NCBI taxonomy): Eukaryota > Metazoa > Platyhelminthes > Trematoda > Plagiorchiida > Echinostomatidae > Echinostoma > Echinostoma caproni. The sequence continues at coordinate 20,432 of UZAN01049970.1, forward strand.
CTGGAAATTCAAGGTCAGATCAAGTTGACTCACCTCAACCAAGCCGACTGGGAGACTTCTCAATCAGTGGTCAATATTTGCTCTTGGGAGGCCACTCCAATAAACAACTAAGGGAAGGACTGTGTACCGATCAAAACTCCCCTAGATGAACGTAGTTTTATTTACTCGGCGGTTTCTTTTTGAGCGGGAAAATTCTCTTTCTATAGACAGCGACTGTATGGGTAAATGTGGCATTTACCAGTCAGTGAGATTTGTCACGTCCACGTTCGGTTCACCCAAACGGACTGAAAGGCAGTCACGAACCGAGGACCAAGAGCCACTAAACTAACAAAAACAACCGGAAAATAGTTCTTAGAGGTCTCATGTAGATCTTAAGACCCCCCCCCATGTCTGGTATCTTGATCACGTACCATCGTTCGATTCATGTACCTCAGGTTTCAGCTTCAAAAATTTAGTGAGGTTTTCCAAAAATCCCGTCTCTTTTGTTGGAAACGGGCAGCAGCCGAAGTGAAATGCACTTATATGGGAAACATAATCCTTTTTTGTGGAGCAGATACCAATGTGGATATTCAAGAGAGGAAAATTCCGTACTTTTTAAACACTCAGAAGGAATCCCTCTCTCAAACGAGGCTAAATCCAGGTAATTTTCACAACTGTCATCGACAAAGACCCACTTCAGCCAGAAAAATCGCATTATGCGTTTCATCATCATCATCATCATCATCATCATCATCATCATCATCATCATCATCCGAATCAT
>UZAN01049971.1:951-14207 GCA_900618425.1 Echinostoma caproni
CCTGGTGGTCATATAGATGGGCTAGACCGCTTTACTCATTCTGACACAAAGGTTCCGACCAAATGAGCCGGGAATACCATACCCCCGGTCTTTGACAATCCGCGACTAATCCAACTGGGTGGTGGTCTCGGATGCATTCTCTTGCGATTCTCTCTCAACATTTAGGCAGCATCGGATTCGGAACCTATCCTCCTCCTCTGAAAATCGCACGACCGTTAGGGTTACTTTATCGATCGGTCGAATGGTTCAGCTGCAACAAGAGACATGGCCTTGGCTCAACTAAACTGAGCGAGAAACCACACCTTGTCTACAACCGTGAGTTTTAGGTAGGCCCTGTGAACTTCGACTGTGCAGCAGGAGTGCCATCAACACACGGATGGACTGGGAGTGACAACAAGAGCATTAGTAAACGTATAAGCTGGTAATCAGACAGTTTGATGTTGTAGTGAAACATTCCAAGTGCCACAGATCGCGGAATATGATCAGATGACAGGAAGAAAGAATGTACGTGCTTAAGGTCACAGATGAGAGGGACGAGACAACGGAGCAATCGCACTGTATTGCAACATCATGCAATGGCTCAAGCGTTGATCGCGCATGATTTATTGATATCAGCGGAGGGGGACACAGAGGCATACGCGTACGTATAACAAGATAAACAACCGATATGTATGCCATGAGAATTGAGGTGTGTGACCAAAGCCAGTCCCACAATCCTCCCTCGAACTTCAACGGAGGTAGAGAAGTCGGTGTTGCGTGGTAGTCATCCAGACATCGCTAGGAGGCTTATCAGCACTGGTGAGGTCAATGCGACAGCTTGAAATAATGGTCAACCAACTTGAAATGATTCCCGGACATCTTGAAATAATCCGAGGACATCTTGATAAGATGTTGGAACAACTTGGCTTCTAAAAGATGTAGTTTTTCTCAAGAAATCACAACAGTCTACTGAGTTGTGGGAGCTGTTACGATGTATGCACTTTCTCTAAAGATTAAGGTAGTCTCGAGAATCGAGGTCTGGCTTCTATCGCTGCCGCTATTGTTCAGAGTATTTTGTGCTTTTCTGCTCTTCATGCCTCACATTTGAAGAACAATATATTTGGATAGTAACCGGAAACCTGCAGCCATCATGTAAACTTCCGAGGACTGAGCACTTCAGCGCACTCTTCCATTGCATAGAAATCAATCTTTTTTACGGATAGGTGTGTTTTCGTATTCTACGTATTCTACCACTTGGACGTAGGCATCACGTTTTCCCCGTCTGTTATTAGATGCATATTAGTGCAGAGTACGTTTTATTACCAATATATTGCAATTCAGTTTGAATTTGTACACAGAATAAACTCACGGCTAATATCCAACAACTCCTGTGTGGTACAGACATGCGTCCACCATTTCCTTACTTGCAGCTCTCAGATTTGCACAGAATTGTGGCCCAATTAGAGCGAAATTAGTCGAACACATTACATACGGGGCAGTTTATCCCAGGAATTGGAAAATCATAAATTATCAAAAATAATAAATATTCCCCAGATTGCATTGTCTTACCTATATCCAGCTGTTCTTGTCGTTTTTGATTTATCTCTGTTTAGTGCGTGCGTGCATGCATGCATGCATGTGTGTGTGTGGTGGTGGTGGGGCTTCCGCAAACTGTTTCATACCGGAGTTGGTGAGCTGATAACCCTTGCGGGTCCCTGTTACGGACAACATTAAAAAAGTGTACTTCTGTGCTCCCTAATCCATTGTACACTCGAAAAATATAACAATGTGAAAAACAGGGCAATCTGTCTATGGCGTTGTGTTAAATGACAAAACGGATTGGTTCAGAGCTGTCTGAGGTCCATGCTGCTCGTATGCGAAACAACTGGGCTCAGGGGATGAAGCTTGTCGTTGCTTAGAGACGATAACACAAATGGTTTTGAAATTAAAATCCGCAGTGCCAATGCCATGTGCACTGTGTTTGCTGGTTAAACGTTTATGCTCGATAAAAGAAAATAAGTAAATCAGTGAAATGCCAAACCAAACGTTGTTCCTATTATTTATTTTTCTTTGTTATCATCACTTGTACTCAATGCTGACCCAATTCATTGCAGTCGTGGTCATCATTGCACCATGATTATTTCTGAGTCCATACAAGTAGGAACTGTAATTATCATCTGAAGATGGGTCTGTCGTTCAGCCACACATACCTTTGGAACAATGTGGACAGATCCACGGTTGACATTTCAATTGGTATTTAGGGTTGAACTATTAGTTTTTCGGGATTGGGCACGATGTGAATCACCAAATGCGATGGTTTTCATGGTCTGTTTGATCTGTACCCTGTGTTAACAAGTACACGTACATGTAGTTAACAACTTTGAAATCCCAACCTGTTTCCTGATCGTCACTTTCAAACTGATTACACAATTTCTTTTATTGAATGCACAAAGGTATAATTTTCATCCCCGGGGTGATAATTTAGTGACGTTACTACCGGGCTACCACCGCCCGTTGCATGGTCATCAGTGGAGGTATGCATGCATTCATAGATTTCATAAACTCGAGAGAAACAAATGCAAAGAATTGCATTATGTAATCCCTGAGCACTGATGAGCAGCCTTTGGCCTCATATCGATCGACAAGTGTCTCCAATGCGAGTGTGCTACGTATAAACGGAAATCAATTCACAAACTCTCAACACCCATAAAATGCTCAACTCTTTCAGCCTTCAACAAAATATCTATTCCGTAGACGCAACAGATGAGTTCAGTTGTACACACACCTATCATGGAAATCAATCTGAATCAAGAGGCTCACTCTGCTTCGTTCCTCACATCATGTCCAGGAGTATTTGAAACACTCTCTCTGCTATTGAAAGTGACAAGTCTCTAAGTGGAAGAGAGTTGACGTTCTGTTACGATCTTCCAAGAAGGTTCCAAAAGGTATTTTAATCATTTCATCATATCCTATGGTATACGTCTGTCGCTTCATCCGAGCAAACAACAGTCTGCTGGGCTTTCTAATGATGCTTGATTTATAAACGTTTCACCAATCAGTAAAAGCCAATGCACACTTCATCACTGACGTAAATCAGAGAAGTTTCGAAACCACGAATTGGGTTTTGTTTTTTTGTAAGCCACGTAAAAATACTCCCGCTTATTCTTTGTGGTGTCTTTGATAAATCGTTATTTTCGAGACATATGTAGCGTTTGACGTATTGATATCAGTTTCAACTGAAAGAGACATTTAGGCTAGAAGCTGTTGCCAATTTACAGCTGAATTCGTTTTCAAGAATGTGAATGAGGTCTCTCTGTTTTCTACCGGGAAGGTTATTTGTGCTGGTTATTGCAGTACCTTGTGCGTGAATTCAAGAATTCACTTCATCCGTCATCACATTTAGGCTCGCCTGCTCACGTTTAACCTGATAGAATTGTGCTTCCCACACGTGTGTAAGCGATTCTCATCGTTTGTTGTGGAGAAGTGCACAACAAATCAATCATCTCTAAAGGCTAGCTGATGATTATTTTTGGCACCAGAACAAGTTATCAAAGTGCTTCAAGGTATTTGTTGTGAAGCATGGGTTGTGTTCTGTACTCCTAAGTACTATCTGTTGCAAAACAGAGTGCGGGAAAGAAAACACATACGTAAATGTAGCTCGCTAAACAAATACACTTAGAGTGCTGTTTCCCCGGTGTCTCGGGGTCAACCAGATGATTGATGGTTAACCTCAAACTGGAATTTCAAATTCGTTTACGTTCGGCTCTTTTGGTGGTCTGCCTTAGACGGGATCTACAGGTGTGCGTTGCTTTCCACGTGATTTGTGATGGGTAAAGGAAGCGCTCTTCCCCCCTTCCGAGCTTTAATTTTAGTGTACCGAGTATTGATGCAATTCGTGTGTTACATAGTCAGTTTGGGATCAACACGAGAGGAATTTGGGGAAGAAACATCTGTGAAAAATCTGTTCATCTATAAGAGTGGCTATCTGGACACATTTTTCCTGTTTAATCTAAGGGGATGCACATTTATCCGCAAAGGAATAAAGATGAATTTAATTGTTCAGTTTCATCAACAAACTAAAGTACAGTTTATGACACAACGAGCTGAGCAGCCGGACGTCATGTGATTCAATGATTGGACTGTTGTCTCATTAAAATTGGGGTTCACTCTATGCAGTCACATCTTGAGGAAATGGTAATCTGATGGATAAAATCGTGAAGCAAATTTAGAGCACCATACGCACTAGTATGTTTATCGCAAATTAAGGGCTTCATCGAAGTTTTGTTCGAATTGTGATACTAACTGTTTGTCCATCACAACTACAGTGATGATGATTTGGATAATAAGGACGTCAATCATCATTTATTGCGCCCATCTGGTTCTCGTCATCTTCTGAAAGCTGGCATATGTCTGCTCGTCACCATTCTATTGCCGGTCTCGTTATGTGCCGGCAACCTGTCACTAACATTATGACGGAACAGGTAATTGTGCTATCAACTTTACAATGTATTGTAAACGAATTCGGCTCGCAGTACGGGTATCTGATGGAATCAAAATTCACTTAAATCTATGAACCCACTCTGTGTGACTACCACATTGGGCTAGATTAACTCACAGTATAGTCTTGGGATATTGTTTATTTTGTGAATGCAGGATGGCATAAATTTTTTCACAAACATATTTAACTTAAAACACCGAAGATATCGAATAGAACCCAATGTTGCGAATAAGACTTATTGTCAATGATTTGTTATCTTTGTCTATTACATATTAATTTATATTGCTAGATTAGAATACGGGAGGGCGGAGATATTAATTACAAAGAATGATAATGATAAATTAATAACCTTGAAGGAATACGCATAATGTCCGCTATTTCCGGCGTTGCATTTGGTCTGGATTTGCCGGAGGTTGGGATGGCAGGGAGGGGGCGGGGTAAAATGGGGTAGGTGGGGGGGGGCAGGAAAAACGATGTCTTCACAAATTATTTTTTACGCACACAAGTGTGTATTGTGAATGTGAATTCCCACTGCTTCCACTGTGGTCAGAATGGGATGTTTAATCTGTCGAGAGTTTTGTTCTCGAACCTGGTATAGGGTCTGAAACGCTCTGGTCAGGTCAACTGAATAACCTAACTGAGCAAGGTGTGGACAGATTGCGCTCGCGTAATTGACTTTGCCCCCGGCAGTGTGCAATCGAGCAGGATGATGCTCACAAGTTCTTCAAGTCTTCAATGTCTGCTCGTGAGACCGATATACGTTGTTTCATAGGAACAAGTAAATAGGGTAAGCGCAGAGTACTATCACAGAAATAGGAACTGTCTGTTGGAGTTGCAGTCAGGGGGCAAATGTGACATTCAAATTAACTGCATGAAAAATCTGGCTAATAACTGTTGTCAACGTTCGAGTAACTATATCCGTCACAGTGTCACCTATAAATGACAGGTTTATTTTAACTAGTTTCTTTTCTACTCCAACAACATTTCCCTCGTTTGTCTGGCGTTTTAATAAGCTGCCCAGAAATCGATCCGGGCATCCATTTTGTTGGAAGACCTGGCGCGAGAATTCGAATTCGTTCCGAACTCTCACCACTGTATCAGCATTGGCGATATAACGCGAGTTGAAAATTTGATTGCCAAGGTAAATTAAAGGTTCGGGTTTTCTTACAGGTAGTGATATTCTCAATAAGATGGAGAGATTGGACAGCTATTTCGTCCTGTGCTTGGGACTCGTCAGCAGTGCATACTTATTGTGTTCCTGTCATAACTCGAACCGCGATCAGTCGGGTCGGGACTACAAACCCTTTCATCTGATCTACACAGTCGATGGTTATCACCTTGTGCGAATGGCTCATGGGGCCTCTGAACAATTGAATGGGCTAATCCAAGCTTGATACTCTAAATTGGTTGAGCCTGAGATGTTCTTTACAACTTCGAGACAAAACTGTCCTAAAAGTCACCTAAAACCGTTTTTATTCAAAATCATTTTTCCCACACTTGCGTCGTATTTGGTTTCCGGGGATATTCAAAAGTTATCGCCAAATAACAGTATGTGTGGTGTGAAAGCCGGGCCCCCAAACTGTCATTTCCTCTCCTTTTCAAATTGGTAATCGATCAATGGCTGTTTTTATTTTACTTAATAAAACCAGGTTGGAAAGCAAACGCTTGCTATTTTCTGACTAAATTGTAGACGCACAAGCATCCGTTTTGAGCAAAGCCTAATTTTTAAAGACGGTACACTGTTTAAGATCAATTTCAGGAAATTCTTGCAGCCTAACCATCGAGATGGATTTGAGGTAGAATCCCCAGGCCTATTCTGAGAAGTTGAGTACTTTTCTTTTAGGACGGATTGGATATGTAATGCAGTGCTTCTCTTTATTATTATATAACCAGATATATCGAATATATGATTGGAAAACCAAGATTATTTGGGAGGTTGAAGCAATCAATCAAAGTTCAATCGTGCGATAATATATTGGCCTTAAACCTGCTGACCAACTCCAGGAATGAAATATTTAATCTCTCATATTCAGTGGGGATACGAGGATTGGAAGGGGCATCAAATGGCGGACGATAACAATCAGTCTTAAAATATAGAAAACCAAAATATCTTTACCTACCGATTACTGTAAGACACGCCTCGGGATAACAGGAATTATTTGGTTACTCAGCCAGTGAGAGCGTAAGATATTGAATTTCCAGTTTAATCCTATCGTTTAAAACGGCACATCAATTAGCCACAGTCTGATTTCGCGACAAACAATCGATATGCGTAAAATCTCATTATTTTTGCAAATTCAGAAAGCTCTTGAACCGCATTTCAGTTTGGGAAGTAAAACATATGTCACCACGTGTAACCACATCAAAGGACCCAATTTGTTGGTGACTCGTTAATTACGACCACATTTGTTTTTGTCATTTCAGATATGGCATGCCGTTTGTTTCTGGATAATATATAACTGTGCAAAACTTTTCATTGTAATCGTTAAGGGACAAAAACCCGGAACATTTGACAATCGACACACCTAGACGCGGAATGATCATTCTTCTCCCATGGGGTCTAGTTTGAGAGGCGCACATGCATAAATGCATACCTCTTGAACTGTTGTCATCTCCCGGAAGATGATTAATACGACACCCTTTTATTCTTTTCTCTCTCATTCCACAGCCTGTTTCTCGCCGCCGGACATTCCAAACGCATATTTGAGCGCGCACAGAAATTCCGGTCAGACATACGGGCCGGACGGACAGAGTAGTCTGACCAGTGCGCCACGACGTGCCGACTATCGTTCCGGGGAGGTGATTGAATTGCGCTGTCTACCCGGCTATCAGGACACGAAACGGGATCACGTGGAAGCCTCGTGCATTGGATCCGAATGGCACTATGCAAATTTGCAGTGTGAAAGTGCGTATGTCTGTGTGTATTTGTGTGTGACGCCATATTTATTCATATCTCTCGAATTTCGGTTCAGTGTTATTCATCAGATGTGGATTTCTGTGACTAAGCCGCATTCATTATCGTACGCCACATATACAATCGTGACTTGAGGTATTATTATTATTATCACATTTCATACTTGTCTCACGCCAGACTGTGTGAAGCAAATCATGGTTCAATAACCTTTGTAAAATAGAAGAACGTTCCATGATTGGCCTGTGGGCTGAATACTGCCAGCTTGCCCAGGCCAAGGCAGGTGGATTGTTTTGAGGAATCCACAACCGGAGTCTTTGGTTAGCCAATCCATTGGGAGCCCGTGTCCAGTTCATCAAATCATACGCCTTTCGGGCGGGGTCAAACATCCAAGGTGCCCAACACACCTCGTTGCTCAGTTGAACCGGTGACCATAGCCACAATCAAAAAGCTATGTGTGCTGCATACGCCTCCTCCTGGTTGGTTTATAATCAGGGTTTTCGGCCAACCTCCCTAGGTAAATTACCAGTGGTCCACAAACCCGGATGTCGGCTCTTTGTCCCCTCACTGTGGTGGGAAAATACCTCGGCCACCAGAAAGCAGTGAGTAGAGCTTCCTCAGCAGAGGCTATTTGAGACGTTTGATTGTATGGGAGCATTTCGCGAGGTGCAAGGGAAAGATGATCAACGGCAAACTTAGACACTCAATGCCGACCATACCAAGGATTTCGGGGGCCGTAACTTGAGGTGCACGTACATCAAAGGATTACTTGGATTTCAGTTAATCGCTTTAATCCTCCACAAATGCCACTGAACACCTGTCCATTCATGTACATAATCGCGTGACGTTTCATGCAGACCGGCTGCCACAACAAATGTGAAACAAGTATGCAGCTGTTTGTCTTTCCCATTGACATATAAAGTTCACCACAATTTTGGGAATCCCAATCATGTTGAAACAGTCAAGGTGCTACAACTGGAAATCTGCAGGAAATACGCTCAACCATAGCATGAAGGGCACAATTACATGACAATACTACACGTAATGAATTTCAGTAATGTTTAATTGCCTGATCTAATGATAACAAAGTCTCAAATGTATTTTAATTTCATTAAAAATGAATCTAGACAAGGAGGCAGCTGAAACATAAACACACATTATTCCTATTTACGTTGAATACTAGTTACTGAAATCAAACATATATTAACTATAGGTCAAAATTAGGTGTCTTTTTATGTCATTAGGTTTGTTCTTTTTTTATTTTTCTAATCTCCTCGATGATCGTATGAAGTACTAATCGCGTTCCGTTATTTTACTGCCGCTACACTTGTCATTAATTGCATTGCTTTTTTTTAAATTTCCTCCTTTTCCTCTTTCTCTCTCTCCCGTGTAGGAATACATTGCAATGCTCTGAAAGAGCCTCAACACGGAAGGATTGTCTATCGGTCGGATAAACGATTTCAGGCTGAAGCAACCACTGTATGCGTGGAGGGATACACAGCAGATTGTGAGACGTGGAACGGCGGAGATAGACGAGATCAAGGTGAGTCAGAACCAGGGATAGTGATTAGTAATATGTGTATAAACAAATATCCATTTCGGTAAGGGATATACAGGTAGTGATCACACTCGTCTAACCCCCTGAGTTCCATCACAGTCTTTACTCCCAACTCTTGAAGGTCAACTTTGATTTTTCTTAGAATATATTTTTTGGTTCTTCCAGGAAAAAATAAATAAAAACCGAGTAGTTTGTAACCACATGATTTGTCGATTCATTCAAGCTAGAAAATGTTCATTAGTCGGCTTATTTAATGTGCACTGAATGAAAAGTGATGAACTATTTACGATTAGGTGGGTTGACTAGAATAAGCACTATTATCCAACAAAAACAATTTATTATATGGTTTTCATAATGCATTTTTCAGTTCTGAGCTGTAACTTTGGAACTGCTACAAATTTCACCGTGACACTCAAAATGGCATCAATTCAGACGGTGATAGAAGAGAACTGAGAACATTGTAGTGGGAGATAAAGTTCGGAGCAAGTATAATTTTCCCCCAAGCCATCAATATAAAACTATAATATTGGAAACGGGAGTGTGTTTCCGAAATGGGAGTGATATTACACGAGTTCGATTAACCCCCGACGATATCGACAGTCAAACAATGACTAGTAGAAAACCTCCGGACCATTGAGTTGCATTGAGTACATCAGGGGCTTGTAACCTACGTGTATTTTATTTGAACGATTTATCAGGATAAAAAACACGTCTTACCTTTTGGGGAAGCTTGATTTCTGGGATTTCAGCCAACGATGTAACGACATTGGAAAGTGGTCGGAAAGGCAAACCTGAAGCAAAAGCGATCACACGGAAAGTTGACGCAACCTAAGAGGAGAAACAGCATCAATCTTAATTATGCTGCACGGTGGGTAGTGATTGCATTATACAGTCAAACCTCGGATGTAATACCGGTTTTTGAGTTAAGTTATGGGGTTGTCAAACACAAGCTACTGGTCGCTACAGGTTTTTAACAGACATACTCACAAGTTGAAATAAATTCCCCAATGGGATCCACTGAAATTATGATTTAGTGCTAACAAGGTCCAAATAGTTCCGGGCCACATGGACAGGGAACGTTTGGTTCGGTCAAACAGGACAAGATGAGGTATCCCCGGATGTGTGGTTCATGCAATTGGGTTGAAACAGAAGACAGTTTTATCATGCATATGTCTTCTAAACAAACGTGGATAATCATGCAACGTATTTCGGAGCAGAAGCGTACATACAAAATACAACTGAGTGCCGGTCAATAGTTTCATCAGGATATGAGTTGATAATATGATTATGTCGTCGTGTAAATGAGACGTGAGCTGAAAAGCTGTGAAGCATTGGACACGGCCTGATTGTGTCTCATCAGTACAATGCGCGAATCCATTGACCCAACTAGGAATCGAACGTGGGACGTCATTCGAAGACCGGAAACATACTACCCACTCGACCATCTCTTGGCAGCTGACCAGTTCGTTTTGCATTCCCCGACAAAGCACAATCTATCTTTAAGAGCTTATTGTGCGCCTCGCGCTTTGTTCATCTCAGCACTAGTGTAGCAATAATCAATTTTGTAGTAAATCAGTACATTTTGTTGATAGTTTTTATGGGTAATCTAGCTGAATCAATATGCGTTCCTATGGACTGTACGTCTATCTCATTCGTTTGTTTAACATTGAATATAACTTCTAACATGGTTAGACAGTTGAACATTCTGAAAAGTGTACCGAAAATTTTTGTTATTCCCGAACCGTGCAAATCTATTTCCCAGTTCGTTTAACACGGATTGTAACTGATTGCCAGTAATTTACACTATTTACTAATGAGATTGTACTAAGTAGAAAATAATTCAAGTACCGAACTGCCTGAGTTCTCACTTGGATCAGCATATTGAAGGTGAACCGCGGTTTAACATAATCCATAGACTATCCTTATTGGCCATGTGGAAAACGCTACTGGTGAAGAAATTACAAGAGATCCACAAACACTGTAGTGGAAGATAAAGTTTGGCATAAAGTCCATTCACTCTTATGTATCTATATGCATGTGTAATATCGGAACCTGAAATATATATTTCCAAAATAAGAGTCACGTTGCACGAGTTCTATTTATACCTGTGTATGCAGCATAAACACTTAGTTCCGAAAACATTATCGAGAAAAGTTTCATTCCTAGTTGAAAAAAATAATCAACTGAATTACTGAATGATGTTTACAATCTAGGTTAATTCTATCGGGTGTGTCCTCGTCCGATCACTGATGAACCTAGTTTGGTCAAATGTGGAGCCTAATTGGACGGTGCTCGCAGATTGGTTGAATATAAAGATTTCCTCCTGCGAACGGAAGAAATAGTAAATGAGTTCATAAGGAAGGAGATTGCAGAGAGAGAGAGTTTAACTTGCTCGTTCGACAGTGACGGCAGTTTAAAATTATGCAAATAGCATGAAATTCTACTAGAAGAAATATTTTACCGGTTTTTCTAATTACTGGCACTTCGATGGTTGAACCAATCTTCAAAAGCGATGGTATGCAGTGAACTGGTTTAAAAATCGAGGACACCTCAAGGTGCTGCTCTCAAATCATCTGAAGGATGATGACAGCTCATGCTTGCGATTTGAAACAACCAGCAGTTACGCGTTAAGTGATTCAAATCTCTAGTTTAGCCATAATGATGAGTCAAGGGGGTCAAGCATGACTTCCTGGTCTATTTCTAAATGAATTTCTTCACTGAATGGTAGTTGAAATGATGTGTACAAACATGTTACGATCAGTTAAGGTTTCTCTCAGGTGTTCCAACTTCATAGTCATTGCTTCGCATCAGGTCACACACATGTGCACAATAAGATGGAAGATATTTCTCTCAATCAGTTCCCCATATAGAAACATGATAAGCGTGACTTTGTGTATGAGTTCGACGATTAGTCACTGCAAATTAGGTTGTTTGTTATAGTTCTTATTCACTTTTCTTGGAAAACCGAAATTTGGAATATCAAACCCTGGGGATACAAATTTTGGTGCCCAACAATTTCTTGAAACAATTTCACGAAACAACTAACGCTCCCCATCTATATTGTTCCCGACTGATGAGGGAATCGCCAAACCTTGATAGGCTGGAATTAACGTAAAGAAATTGTTAGTGTTTAACTAGCAAATGTTTTAAATGACTAACATGCATCAATAAAGCGCGTGAGGTTGAGGGATCATAAATTGCACTGTTGTACACCCCGTGACAAACTCAACCATCATGGAATTAATTATCGTAACAACTGCAATGATTTAAAGGTATAAGTCGATTGTTTCACTCCATCCGGGGATACGATATGCGAGCACTCGGCACCATTATGAGTTGTCCTTTGTGCAGTCTTCACACCGACGGCTGCGAAAAGTCAGCGTCCGTTTGTTCCAGCAGACAGATGAAGTGGACAAACATTTTGTAGTGAACCGCCTAGCGGCCGATTGGGGTATACAACGCTTATTTCAATAATGTATAATGAACTAATATTCACACAGTTATTTTATTTGAAAAGAGTTCATACTTAGCGCTGTAGCTACGGTTACAGGATCCTCTGTACCAGCGATGAGAACATTGGTGTGATATGCGAACGCTTGAAGACTGAATTTCTTTTCCGGCTTGTCGTGTTTTGATTGCACATGTAAAGTGACTGTCCTTCTGGTCTTCCACCGCTGCCCGACGACAAAACCATACAGTGATTTTCGGGCGCTGAGAAATAGTCGAAACCGGTCAAAAGAATACACGTTTCTGTTGACAAATTTCGAAAACCGCGATTGTTTTCCTTTTTGCGAGCAATCAGATAACCCTAATAGGAATACTCCAATCTTTACGCAAAAATATTGGAAAAAACATCTAGTGTGTCGTGAAAAGTGATGACATCTCCTGGGCTTTAATTGTTTCAAAAATTATATTTCAAAACACCTACATGAGATTACGGGATGGTCTGAATTTCATCAAATAATACGACGATCTCTTCAGATTAAGAAGGTTGGAATATTTCTTTTGGGGGACAGAAGTTGAACAGCATACAGATCGCATTATTGTTTTGATACCTTTATAGGGTAAGAGCATTTAGACTGAATGCTTATTAAAAATATTACATTGTCTTGCTGGTTTCTTATGACCGGTTAACGCCAGTACTGGTTCAGTCAGTGTGTCTACGATCCAGAATCTGGCTTCCATTCCCAGTAGTGTTGCTAGGTTACCTGCTTAAACATGTGCCTTCAATGAAGTAGAGGGCGTTTATCTTGAAGACGCTTGCCGAAGTTCTGTTCAAATGTAACCGGTCATACCAATTGTTTTGCGAT
>UZAN01049973.1:5067-21182 GCA_900618425.1 Echinostoma caproni
GTAATCCCCGGCAAGAGCACGTGTGTATAGTCTGTTTATAAGTTAGTATTCATTGATGGATTTTATGCTTTCGCGTCAGACAGTGACCAGAATCGGATGCGGTGGGAGTCCCCGGGGCTATTTATCATACAAACGGAAATAATCCAACATAATCTGTGCTTGTGGGTGTTATTTCACTCGCTGTACTAATCTTTTTACACTTTGGTTTTGTTAGCATCTGTTTCTTTTTCCAATGTACATGACGTATTACGCATTCCTTCCACTGTTCCTATCGCCTCACGCGTTCTGTCCTTCCCTCCCGTCGCTTCTTATGTGCCCGCTCGGTTCAGATTTCGACGATCCGAAGACGAGTGTAGAAACCTATTTCGATCAAGCTCAATCGCCAATGTTCTGGCTCGATGACGGATACGAGGATGATGAATAGTGGTCGAGTCGCAGACCGCAAACGCCAGAGCCCGAGTCAGCGAAAAATTGCGAGAGCGAGTGCGTGCGCGCGCGCGCGCGAGCGTGTGTGCGTATATGCGTGCGGCCGAGCTCGAAACAACCAGCGTGTATTTTGTTTCAATCAGTTTGTGTGAGATTAGTTATTTCCAGTTTCAAATGCCTGCGTGTTGTCGCTGCTGTCCATGTACATGTCCGCAATGAGAAATAGAAGTCAAAACCTATTTCTCCTAAATAGTTCTCTTTTTCTTCCACGAGCACGGGAATCGATGCGTTCAATAATAAACAATGTGTGAAGAAGACAAAAGTCGCGAGATGTTAACATTTCGTTTAATCTTCTCAGTCGTTGACTTAAAACAAACAGGCACGTATATAACACATGAGATTAATCAATTATGGTGAACGAGCGTGTGCAAGCATACAAAAATTACTAAATTTAGAAGTAAAAGGTCAAGTCCGCGGTAAGTGGATAGACTGAAGGAAGAAGACGATTTCCTAAGGAAAACATTGCTAAACAATGGTTACCCAAAAGGTAACTCATCCGAAAACGTCAATAAAGAGGCCATCTACACCAAGCTTGCGTTCAAAGCTGACCATATTTACAATGGTGTGCCCCAGAAGTTGAGGTCATCTCTAGACCGTGCATTCCCAGCTGCTCAACTCAGACTCATTGCCTCCACTAGTGGAATTGATTTGGACAAACCTAAACATGACTGGCAAACCAGTTCCGTCTTACACACTGTATACCAGTTCAACTAGCTTTTGCGGTGATGCATACATAGGCAGAACAAACCGTCAGCTATCACAACGGATGGCCGAACATATTCCAAAGTGGTTGGTGAAATCGATGATGCAACCGATAAATGATGACCAAGTGATTGTAAGAAATCCAGGATCATCTGTTGCAAAACTTGTCATGGCAACAAGACACACAGTTGACACAAATTCTTCTTTCAAACCACTATTACGTAATCGCAATGCTAAACTTTTGGCGATTAGTGAAGCACTGCTTATTCGATTACATCACCCGACCTTATGCGCACAGAAGTTTTTGATCCAAGCAGTCCACTTATCGTGGAGTTGACCTTTTACTTCTAAATTCAGTAATCTTTGTGTGCTTGCACACGTTCGTTTATCATAACTGATTAATCCCATGTGTTATATGTACCTGTTTGTTTTAAGTCATCAACTGAGAAGATGGAACGAAATATTAACATGTATTTTGATGAAATGGATAAAGAGAACTCAACGCTTCAATTGTGTGAATTGAGTGTCATGAATAAGTCCACTAAAAGCGGTCCCAACGGAGACCCAATGGCCTCACGATCCTTTTGCTGATAGGTTGAACAATATACATACCGAAATGAAGCAGTTGTTTTATTTAACGTGAAGGAATACCCCAATCTATATTGTTACTTTGCACGTAACTGCATTTTCACTTAATCATTTCACTGATGGAAACATTTGTAAATAACGAGCTAACGTCCGGCGATCAATCAAGTTTATGTCGCGAAATTGATTCATAAAGTAAACGTGCATTTGACACTACGTTTTGCTGAACCGATTCGCGCGGATTCTTATAATTCTGGACTTGTACTCATCAGAAATATACTTACCCCAGTTACAGGGGTTATCATTGGGGCGCTTAGTCGCTTACGCTCCCTGAATTCAAATTTCTGGATACGAAAATAATGAATGATGAATAAATTCAATCTCATGTCATTGTATTTGATGAACTTAGACATTCTCAGTATGAAGTGGGTTAGGGGGATGTACAAGACAAAAAGAAACAACAAAAAACAGGGATCGATCGATATAGGTTCTTTGTATTTGGTTCCTGAAAATAAAGATGAGTTGTAAACACTGATATTCATAATAGTTTGTCATTGGCAATCTGATTTGTTTCTTATATCGGCTGATATGCACTGGTATTGAAGGTGAACTTGATCAGGTTAATCACAGTGTTTATCAGTGAGAGTAAAAAAGACCGAGGGAAAAAATAATAAGAGATCAAATTTGATGAGGAGGTAGGGAGAGGTTCGAAATGAATTGTATTAAAAAATGCACTCGCGCATGATATCACAAAAGTTTCCGAAAACCATTCACACGTGTTTGTGATATTTGTGAAGCCGATTAAAATTATGATGATGATGTTGATGATGACGATGATAATGATTATCATGGACCGGCCATTGTACGCCACAAGTTATGCCTAAAAACAAAACCAAATAAACAATCGTCTTAAACAAGGACAACCAATTTGCGCAGCTGGGCCAATTCGATTTGTAAATTCTCTTCGGACATGCGGATTTTGTTCTCCAGCACCGACTTCATATTGGTCATCGTGTCATGCATGGTTTGTAGTCCCTGACGCATTTCGTCTCGTATATCATCGATCGATTTGCGTTGTTGTTCATACTGTTCATCGGCCATCCGATTGATGCGAGACTCCAATTCCTGTTTGAGTATCAGGAAGGGGATGCGCGGAGGTGGGGGGGAGGGGGCGAGTTAGAAAGTAGAACCATAAATCGATTAGGATGAACTAATCTTTGTTCGATTATATTTCCGATGAGCCCGTTCATACAGCTGCAGATAATTTGGAGTTATTGTCGCAGTATAGAGTCATATCACCATACCACCGAAAAAAATTTCACAGAGTTATTGATGCCTGATTGAACGCCGATTACCTTTTTCATGTGGGTCTCCATTCTGGAACGAGCAGGATTCGATAGTTATCTAGAAATAACTCTAACACAGATTTATTCAACCTTCAGATGCAATGTTCGACAAAGGCAAGGTATATTTGTGTATATGTATTCCCTAGCTAAACAATATCTGGTTGGGATGGCCGAATCCATATATGCCAAATTCCAGAATTGAATACCGTATATTGGGTGTCCTAATTACAGTAGGACAAGTTTGAGGTGGCAAATTTATGGCACCTCCTATTTCGATATGCTTTCGTTTCCCCAAACCAGGAGAACTACTAAGTTTGGCTAGAAGTGATTTAGAACGGTCTGTGGGTTGGCTGGCTGACCAGTCTAACGGAATAGGAATCTGGTGAGTCAGTGGCACTGGAGCACTTGAGGCACCCCAACTGTACAGTCCCTCACGGCAACCATCATTCACGACGGTGATTACACTCAGACAACTTACAAAACCTAGGCCGAATTTCGGCTGAGCAAATATCATACGGAAGGAAATTCATATTATATATATATATATGTATGTATATAGGTCTAATCAAAACTGAAGCAGCGGGTCCCTGTGAAACACTTGTGGGTTCTTATAGGCAACAGCATTTATACTGAAGTAAATTGTTTTTCCAAATTATAATAAACAAGCCTTGGTGAGTCTTTATAGTATTGAGTTTCCTGATTCGTTCATACTCAGCAGATGGAATGGTTCAGAATGTAGCGGATACTCCACTTTCGTCAGTAGTGTTTGATCTAGACCATAATGAGTTAAGAGGTAACTAAGGAGGATGGAACCGTTTTATTTACAGCAAATTAACATTAATAATAAATAAGATGTAAAGTTTGTGTACACTAATGGTCGATTGGTCTGCTTTTGTTCTTGAGGACTTTTTCAAGGCTCTTCGGCATCGAATCCACCAACTTCGGCATGGAGTCATTTTCTATTTTGTGCTCCATTACGTATCTCACTTTTGCCTCTAATGTCCAATGTATAGGTGGCACACTGAACTCTTTTCAAAACAGAAAACAGATTTCCAATCACTTTGAGATCCGGGCTATTAGAGGGAAGTTGCATGAACTGGACCTTAGAGTCACGCATCTTTTCTGAAGTCTAAAAGCAAATAATAAGTGAACCAGACTGCTTAAATAAATTTACAATCCTATCATGAAACATGACACGGAGCGTTATTCTGAAAAACGATAACTTTTGCAGACGATTTTTTTCATGAAATTCTGGAAACATTTTCGTCATTACTGATACAACTTTCCCACTATTCATGGTGCCTTTGACTGATGTCCACCGAAAAAGCTGATCATGTTTTATCCCTGCCCAGATGAGAAATCTCGACGGGTGAGAAACTCTTTCATTTGGTGAAATAAGTCCTTTGGTGAAATTCTAACCACAAATGACTTTTTTGTGAGCCTTCCAAGGCTCGTCGTACACCATGCACTCGTCGGCGAAATAAATCGATCGCCAAAATGACGCACGTCGAGATTTGAATTCTCGGGCAAAATTAATACGAGCCAGCCTTTGCTGCGCGTTCAATGCTGGCTTGACGTCAGCTGAAACCTGCCTCAGTTTAAATGTTTTCATTTTTCTTTGCAGAAGGGAGCATGAATGGCGAGGAAGATCTCGATGAACAGACGCCAACGATTTCCCATAATGTTTTTTCGGAGTAATACGAATTAGGTCGTAATTCTGTTTGGTTGTACTCGGTTTAGGGCCTCCACAAACTGATCTAGTTGTTTTTATTCCTTGGATTATCCTGTAAATTGTGCTTTTGTTAACGTGAAAGCATTGGGCAAGATGTGATATGGAAACTCCCAGCTTGTGTGCTTGTGTACTTCTATTTCTGTCCTATTCACCAAGATAGCGAGAACTTTTGGTTTTGAGCGCTGCTTGCTTCATTATAGTGACAACAATACGAACAATACGAAAGCAGTGCACAAAAATGACCTCGATTTCAAGGTTGACTTTGATTGAAGTGGTATTTCTCGAATTCAGTGAGTTAGATATTAAACTTAGATTATTATTATGAAACCTTATTTAATGCAATTTCGCCAGGTTGCGAAAAAATGTCATTCGGTTATCGAATAGAGTTGCTATAATGGATTACACATTAGATAGAATAGTGCCTCATAACAAATAACCGAGATGGCAAGGGTTTACGGAAATAATCTAGGATAATTCTTGAGTCATTCCTATTAGAATACATTACGTTGTCATACTTGAGATCATTTAATCTTAGCACTGAAGATCAGGCACATTTAATTAACATTCATGCAGCCTAGAAACTACGTAGATCGAAGTAGACAAGATATAAATCATTGTCCATACCTAAAGCATTAATACAGATGATAAATGTAATGAAACTCCATTGGATCATAAGGAAAATATTTTAGTGCATCACAATCGACCAGTATTGTATATATATATATATATATGTATATATAACACCAAACTTTACAGATACGGCGCCAAAATACACATGGGTTTAGCGCAAGGTATAGGAACATGAGGGAAAAAACAGTTAAATTGGGGAATAACAATTTTCTTTTGTTTGTTTACTGCGCGCCGTTTTGAGTTTGTTTTGTTCTTGTTTTATTTTTGGGATCGTACACAAGAAAGAATGTATTCACACCAACGAGTTCGGGTCGGTGCCATATCCCGCAGTGTTTCCAGCCAGTGCCAGATGAGCACAATATCTGAATTTGAATAACTGGGACTCATTTAGCATGTGATCACTGGTCGATGGAATTGAGTAAGAAGCGTCATACAACGCTATATGGAACATAACTAGTTATGCGCCCCAAAAAGCCAGCATATATAAGAATATTTTAAAATCTATCGCTATATGCATTCTATTGTCTGGATGCTGATTGTATTAGCCAAATTAAATGTCAAAACTTGACTGCGAGTAAAAATAATTATTTTTTCATCTGGATTATGACCTTTTCATTATTTTTGTTACCTTGGATTCAAATTGGTGGAGTTGTGAATGTGAAAACTGAGCACAACTGACAGTCAACTTGATCGGTGTGCATGTTATTAAATTCATTCACCACTGTAACAGCTGTAACAGAGACTGAAGAGCCTATTCTCTAACCGCTGTGGCCCCTGGGGGTGAGGGGGACGGGGTAAGCTGCACAAGTAACTTTAATATCACGGTTTTTGTTTTCCCCTTATAACACAAACAAATCCACTTTCGTTCAACCGTGAACTGAGTTTCGCGAAAACAACTAGAAATGCGACAAATTAGACAACATGATTGGTTCGTGGGTCACTTGCAAAGTATTTCCATTTCATTAATTCTCAGTGGTCTGTCTCTGACAGTCTATTGTTCTCGTCTGGGTTACGATGAACAATGCTGACCGGTGGGGGAGCGGGTACCAGTAGAAACCAGACCATTATGTGTTATCTATCGATTCAATTCAAACAAGTGTCTGGTTTTCAATCAAAACCGATTTTCTTTCTGTTTTGGTATCAACTTTTACTTGTAATAATGGAAAGGAAGTAGTGCACAATCTCAGCACAGAACAACAACAGTAATACGATGATTGTCTGTGACCGCCGGACTGTTGAGCTAATGGTCGCTGTTGTAAGGACCATTGACCTAATTCGAAAGTTGGAATAACTGGGCTATTGTGTAATAATTCTACATGTACTCGCTCACTATGGATTGTCCGAGAAAGGTATACATCATGTTATTTTTTTCACCTTATTACACATCGTTTTTTGTTGAACTGCAGAACAGTTAAGTCACGTGATCACGAACAGCTGTTGTTCAATTAAGACAAATCGGTTGAACTTAGAACGTAGGACACTCAACACAATTGTTTCATTCGTGACGAATCTCCATCTTCGTCTATGCAAACTCCAAACATGTATCAAACTAGGACCACCTGGGGAGAATACATGCGTATTCGGTTCATCTTGTGCGAGTTCTGAATGTGGAATCATCAGCCTCGTCTGCGTGAAAAGATAGCGGTATTGATTTGTGGTCGCGGCAACCTGTCTTATTTGAAATGCTCTAATGAACTGTACTGTTGAGTGAAGATCCCAGTATAAACTGAAACTGTAGTGTATCATTTTAGCTGGTAACGAAAAACTTATTGGAAAGTTTCGTTTGGACTCACTGTACACGACTTGTAGAGCTGCTATATTTAACTTTAAAGCGCAGTTTGTCTAATCACCATTATACATACTTAGTGTATATTCTCGCTTTCGTTCTGTACAGCTCCAACGACAGCTTTGAACAATGCGTATGCCATGGGATAAATCAGGATTTTAGAACTTTTGTCAAATCTCTGGTAACTACCATACATACTGGGGCGATAAACTTTCCGAAACCCCAACATTTTCAAACCACTATGGAAGTTTGTGAATGTTGTGAGATCAAACTAACATTTTGATCCACAAAAGAAAGAATTTTGTAAGAAGAAAGTGAAAAGCAGGGCAATAAAAATGAAGGAACAATATACGAACAATCACTTGTACTTGATAGAACAAGTAGATAGATTAAATGGCAGCCATTGTCTATTACAGCTCAACTCAAAGAAGAGAGGTTATTCGGAATGCTGGGAAACAATTCATCACAAACTACTTAAGAAATATTTTTTATGGCGTATCCCAAAATCAGATAGCGTCAAAGCACAAGTCACTCTTTTTTAAACCACCACTACTCCCCGTTTCATACCAGGTTAAGTGCTATTGTAGTGAGTGCCCCGTGCAGATGGAAAGCTTTGAGACGTCTATGAACTGTTTGGTTAGCTAGATTTTGTTAGGCATCTAGGGGTTCCGTACCGAATTTATATATATATATGTATATATATATATATATATTGTCTAACCAGTACCACAGAGCACATTTCAAATAGAACAAGGAGTGGGGAACAAGCTCGTTTTCAGTGATTCGTAGTCATACCAAACACATCACAATAAATATTACGCTGTTTAGATATAAATCAGTCACACTGTGAATGTGACCGAGGCATTCCGTCCCCTGTATCGGGTTCGTGGTCGATCATCAAGGCAGGTTCGCTGTCGTATGCTAGTCACAGCGGAAGCAGCAGGAATTCGGCTGCACAACCCCCCTCTGTGGGCCCAGAAACAATTTGTGTACGCGCTTAAGCTCCTCTGGCTCACCCCTTACACACCCCATAGTCCTAGAGGTTCCAACGATCGGATGACCTAACAATGTGATAATTGAGAATTCCACGTCCGATCCCAAGGTGAAATTAGCCCCAGTGGTTGGCCCCATTAGGTTATTTTTCCTTTCCCAAAACATTTATTTGCGTTTTTATGGTTGAATACTGATTTGTTTATAAACAGCGTAATATTTATTGTGATGTGTTTGGTATGACTACAAATCACTGAAAACGAGCTTGTTCGCCACTCCTTGTTCTATCTGAAATATATATATGCTTGAGAATAAGCACGGCGCCCACGCAGTAACAATCATAACGTCGTAGAAAACGTGGGGGAAATACAGACAGAAGTCTATTCAAACGAACACTTCTTGAATTCACAACACTGGAGGTTCACGCCAGATGAGGAGGTGTGAGAGGATTATGACTGGTGTGGAATTCTTGGAAAATCATGTTATAAAACCGGAGTTGCATGGAAAGCAGAACCCATGTGCCACAATTTGTTTCCACGGCCGTGGATAGCACTTATCCTGTGTTATAATGTAACAAATACCCGTCATCGACTGAGAATATGATCTGCTGGTTGGGTCCGTACACTTACACCAACACATACACCAACACACACACACACACCTGTATTTCATTCACTATCAATGATTTTATCATAGTATCTCACTGATGCTACGCATGTGTTCACATATCTTTTTTCAATAATTCTGCCATGTTGTTCCCTATTTATCTCATTTGTTGCGCGCACACACACATATCTAACACGAGCTTGAGACATCAGAACATCTCGCAACAAAGCGACATATTCCTTGAGGGATGTATAAAAAAACATTTCTTGAGGTTTTCAACTTATGCCCAGTGTGCATCATTTTGAGTGACTGACCATGTGATGTTTCCCATGATTCTTTGCTTCTTAACAATATTCCTAACGCTACATTGAAAGGGAGTCAGTTTCTGAACAGCTCTGTATAGAATTTGTCGTCAGATAGCTGGAGTGGCTGAGGCTCACTTGGACTAAACTTGGTTGATATATACATGTCGAAACTTGAGAACAACATTGAAGGTGAGGTCAAATTCTCTGTATTCCACCGCCGTTACATCCATGAAATAGTAGTAATAACCTCAAACAAAGCAGATGCCATGATCTTTTTTTCGCAAAGTAAACGGGATGCACAACAATATCAAGTTCCCTTTGAAATGCGAGACTAATGGCTGATTACATTACTAGATCTACAACTGACAGGACTGAAGAAAGAAATACTCCTGATTTCAATTCAGAACAAGTGTACATGAACAGGCCAGTATTTACATTTCCACAGCTTTTATCCTCTACGTTACAAGATTGGATTGGGAAGAACCCCGTTCTACAGAGTTCGTTTCCTGTGTAATCCGGAATTGTTAGAAAGTTCCCTTGCCTCATCATTGGCACCTCATTCTTCTCATTTCCGTAGTACGTGACTCTTTGACCCACTTAAATGATCAACTGTCTACTCCGTTACCTTTCTACGTCCGTTCTTATTAATTTATGGTTGTATCTATTTCGTAATACGTAACCATCTACAACTCGCTTTCCTCCACGGTTGATCGTTTTCCATTAGGTAACTGTTTTAATGCTCGCATCTTGTTTTTGTGAATTTTTATAACCATTATCCCTCTCCTCATTGAATCCTCTTCAAATGACTTTGGTAATGACTCAACAGTCCACTTCTTTCCGCCTAAACCTATGTAATTACGTAGATATACATGGTATACATGGTATTCGTTTGATAACATTCTGACGTATTTAATGTGCGTAGACAGTCGGTTGAGAGCACGCGAAATTGATGACCAACGTCGATTCTGCACATATTGTGTTACTTGTTTTAGTCAAATGGATCAAGGGTAAACGATGTTTGGGATATATAATTTTTCGTTTTATAGTCATTTTGGGGAACTCTAATGCTTCATCAGTACAAATCTCTACAAATCCTACATCGTTAAGATTTCTTCCCAAATTTCACTAACGGAAACCATATGAGCAAATTCATCGTCTCACTTTGAAAGTTTTGAGAACTTGTTGTCTGAAATTTGCCTGCTCGGTTTCCAAGTCCTCGACGCGACCGGTTAATTCTTCGTCAATTTGTTCCTCTTCTGTCTTCCGTTCCACATTAGTCTGAAAAGTCGGAAGTGGTCAGTGAAAAACCGGAAAATGAAATAAAGTTTGTGAACTATGTCCAATTCGAAGTATTAGTATCAGTGTAGCATAAATAATGCATACGTAATACAATAGTACTGTCCTTTTAGTCCTCCTGCGATTTCTGGAAGAAGGTACTATCGGCAAATGAATATCCATTTGCATTCATCGTCAGATATTGTAAAGTAATGTCGACGTTTAATTCAAAAATGAAAGCTTTACTAAAGCTGCCATACAACGGCGATGATGTCAGCCGATTAGTTGGAAAGCCTTTGAACTCCGTCGTCAAGTACGTCCACGACGCATTCGACCAGGTCGTTGTCTTGCCTACTAACCGATTACTAAAGACATCGGTAAAAAACATTCCCCACCCTTAAGCCAAATCAAACTGTATTTACGAACTCAAGTGTGGATGTGCAGCCATGTTCATGGGTAGTACATAGGAGCACGTATGTCACCGAATAGAGCAATACATCTTGGCTTAAGAAAGTCAACGATAAATGTAACACTTTCACGTGATCGACTGGGTGGCGAGGACTGGAATAGTTGATTGCACGATATCTGTATATATACCACCGGCTTGTAGAAAAGCATGGTGCCAACGCAACAACAATAACAATAAAACGGGATAGGTGGATTGGGGTACAGAACAGAGTGAAAAGGGGGTGAGACAGTTAAACACGGGGAAACGGAAGATAACTGGGATAACAAAATTTTGTGTTTCACTGCACATGTTTTTATATTTTTTTGTGTTATTTGTTGTTTTTACGGGGTACGGGATTTCGACAGGCAGACCGTACAGCATTCGCGCCACTGACTTCTATTCTGGGCCATATCTCTCAGCGTCTCTAACCAACTACAATCCTCATCCCTTGGGCCGCAACCTGGAAGGCGGGCTGCACTAACCGAAGCCAGCTTCTTCATGCCTCTAGCCCATGTCATGGTCTAACCACCGCGGAGCTTCTTCCAGCCTTGCCCGACACATGCGAAGAGAGCACAGAAAGGTAGTCGACGGGCAGGCATGCACAATACGTGACCAAGCCATCGGAGGCGGTGTAAAGCGTATACTTCTGTTAGAGAACGAGTATCCGCACCCAACACACGACGACGAACTTCGTCATTACTCACCCGGTTTTCCCACTACACACGAGCAATGCTTCGGATACATCGGTGGTCAAATACAGAAAGTCGATTGGCGCCTGTATAAAATCTGCACTACTCCGACCCCCTCATTGAAAGTCATCTGAAACACAACGAACACAAAAATCACTGAAATACACCACAGCTCTGACTTTTGACGACTCCAAACCCGAAATATGTAAACAACATGGATGATTAGTTGCATTAGCGTTGCCTTGGTGATTTATCCCCACTCCGTTTCGTTCTATTTGTGTTCTTTTTTAATGTCCGTTGTTATTGGCCATTTTATCTTCGTATTACTTTCCGCATTCTGCTAACTATGAAATCACTGTCACTGCCTCATGCAAAGATGCAGCGGAATGTTCAAGGGGATACACACTGTATAAACCGGTGTTTGTGAAGGAAAGGATTAATTCCCGTAAGATAGAAATTCCAAAACTATCGAAACGGGAAATAGATTAATCCCATCTTTTGTCAGGATCTTGCTATTCTCTCGTAAAAAACCATCGGTTAAAATTTTCTGCCCTACTCGCCCTGTCATGGATGATACAGGTTGTGATAGGATCACTTTTAACAACCATTAATCATGCATTTTCATGTATTTTTTAGTCCGGCGCAACTGTTTTTGTTCAACCTCCTTGACAGATTCACGGTGCACAAATAACACACACATCATGCTTAATGTTAGCAAAATATTACACAAAAATTCAGGAGGCTAGCAGTCAGTCCATTGTCTAGCAATTCGTGGTCCCATTCCGTCAACACCTCACGACTTTCCCGCTCGGGAAATACCACTGTTTGAATATTCGTTTCGCCGTGTGCTTACGTTCAGTGTTTAGCAAGTATTTCTGTTAACCTTTCCAGTTTTTTTAATTTAGAAAATTGTCAATCTCGCAGTTTTCTGCGCCGGTTTTCGTGACCATCTTCTGTCTGCCCCCTTTGATGAAATAACGATAAAACAAACGAAGGAAATGAATGGTGAGAGCGAAAACATACAACAAGAACAACGCAGGGGTTAAGCTTCATAATCACGATAGTATCATTGAATAAATCCTAAGAACTTGCTGTTGATTTATGAAAACCGACAGCCTAAGCCTCAAAACTTTGAAATCATTAATTATATACTGTCCTTATATGATGGGCATCGTATCAAGCACCTCCCCAGCGACGCTATAAACCACCGACGCTAAGAAGTGGTGGCGACAGGGTTCACGATAGCGGACTTTGGGGCTCAAGGCCTTAGGGCAACGACAATGACAACGGACGCTTTCTCAAATGCAAAGTATGTGATTTAAAAATATTTGGTTTATTGATTTTTCCTCTGATTTCATCGATCTGTGAGGTATATTTTTTTATTCATTGATCACAAATCACTCTGATAAATGTCGTTTACAAGATACTGGACACTTTGTTATGATTCTCCGCTCGCGAATGCAACTCAACTTTGTCCTTTATCCAAACCTGTCACAGAAAGGTTCTGAAGTAGTAAAATACACGCGCAAGCCTAGGTTAACTGGGGAAGGTCGACAAAGTTGACTTCCACCAGAATCCTTCGAAAATTCCGCGTTCTTGTTCTGCTTTAGTACGACTGACCTCCTTAGTCGCTACAGAGAACTGCATAACTAAGACCGACATGCACATTTTCACAATGAATTAGGATTGAGGCCACATGTTGCGCATTACCAGTGGCAATGAATGCACACGACTAGTGTCGGACTGTAAAATTAACATGGGTATTGGATAAATCAGGTCACATAGAATGAAACGCATACTGGGAAACAGACAATGTTCATGGTCAAGCAGTCGAACGGTCTGTCCGCATCCTCCGTTGGTATACTATTGAATCCAAGAATATTCTCCTGGATGTCTTTTTCATTTTTAAATCACGTGAGAACCCTCCAGCCGCTTTTCGTGCATGCACTAGACATATTGCTCACTGATTGAGTAGACCCTCACTACTACACTAGTATCAAACTATCTCACCGCATGTTGATTGTAATTTCCGTTTTTGGGGGTAAAGAAACTCGGTTGGGGTTTAAAAGGTAACGTGAAGGTGAGGTATGAAGAACCGCAGAGAAAGAACGAGGGATTAGACGGATTAGGTTCAAGATGGTACCCGAATAAACTTGATACCAATTAGTTCACGACGATAAGGGTTATGTCAACTAACCGATAAGTGTCCCTTTCGTTGTCACTGAAGAAGCATAGTAAGTAGTGCAAGAAAGAGCGAATGAAGTTTTTGAAGAAGTACGTACGGAAGGCTATACTGTGTTCGTTGTGTGTCAGTGAGCACACTTGTTCACGCTCCTTTCGCTCAAGGCAGATCTAATCCCTGATTACCATACAGCTCTGTACACCCGTTTAACCTGTTGCAACGTTTACGGCAGTCAGAGAAATTCACTTTACTGCACAAGTATGCTGATGATTCTTTTCTAAATTGCTTCTTCTATTCTAAAGTTTGACCAAAACACGCTCAAAGAACATATGCAAATACATTACAGAGCAAACAGCGTGATCACTCTCGGACATCTTCACTCACAATACGCTGTTGAAATCCATCAATCATACTATTTACTGCTTGGATTGTGCGCTCCTCCAGACGATTCCGCTCGTCCACACAATCACTAGAGATCCGATTGCATTGTGTCTGCAATTCGCCAAACTGTTGTTGAACCCGACGTTCCAACTCCATCAAATGTTGTTTGATCGATTCCTCCATTCGATGTAATGAAGCATTTGTGTTTGACTTGGCACGTTCAAGTTCGATCGAGAGATCGCCACCCTGGTCCGGAGAAGAATTGCAAAATAGAATTCATCGAAAAAAGCAAAACATTTTCAGTGGACCAGTATGATCTTGAGTGAAACGATACAAATGTTGTACAAAATCCGTAAAAGCTGACACAAAAATGTTTTCTGTGCACTGCTCAGTGGGTGAGGTTTAACGAAATAATTGGAGGCGGGAAATTGGGGAACGCGTTTTATCTTGTCCTCACACAGCTTCCACAGCGGAAGCGGTAGGAATTCGGCTGCACCACCCCCCCTTTGTGTGCCCAAAACAATTTGTGCAGGCGATTAAGCTCCCCTGGCCCACCCCCTATACACCCCATAGTCCGAGTGATTCCAACGATCGGATGACCTAACAATTATGTGATCATTGAGAATTCCATATCCGGTCCCAAGATGAACTTGGCCCAGATAACCCATGAGGTAATTTCCCCTTTCCCGAAACATTTGTTTGCGTTTTTATGATTGAATACTGATTTGTTTATAAGCAGCGTAATATTTATTGTGATGTATTTGGTATGACTACAAATCACTGAAAACGAGCTTGTTCGCCACTCCTTGTTCTATTTGATAATGTGCTCTGTGGGACTGTTTAGACAATTAAATCACAGTACAATAATCTTTATAAAACATAGAAAGTTCCACGATTTGTTTGTTGGCGGAATACTGCCAGGTAGCCCAAATCAAGGTAGGTGGATTTTTGGAGGGAATTCACAATCACGGTGTGGATAAAACACGATGCAAGAAACAATCGAAAAAACAAACATCACTGTTATTATTCTTCCTACTGTTTTCCGTTATTAATTTTACCACATAGTTCTAATTCGTCCCCGAACACCCACTACTCTTTTGTTAATGTTCTCGAGTTGTTAACATGCTTGATCACAAACCAGTGTTATGTACATACAACGCTCCGTCTTTAGCAGTATATGTGGCATCTTGATTAAATCATTAACTACTCTAAGTTCGTAACCCGCTGCTTTTCCAGGTTGGCTGTCATCCGTCACATTCGGTGAGCTGCCAACTCTCCTTGGAGGTAATCACTAAGGTTATGCTTTTAATAGGCAAGTAGAAGAAAGTGATGAGCCCTTACCTTCAATTTGATCTACCCGTCTAAGTTAAATCAACACAACCTATCAATTGAAATAGAGGGATTCGATTAAAATAGAGAATCTCCTGATGACAGATAATAATCTAATTGCGGTGTCATTAGTCGAATCAACAAGAACCACATTTGATGGTAGAAATGAAATGAATACTGGGTGGGTGTTGATGATCGTGTTTATTGTGGTGGAGGCATTAGTGATCGCGGTTGGGATGGGTGCAGTAAGTGACAACACCAGTTTTTTCAGACAACAAGTGTCGTACAACACCGATGACTGTAGGCACAGAAGGAGAATACACATACATTACCTTTTGTGTATCCATTAATTCTTTTATCAGTTCCGCTTCGATGGACTTTTTAATAAAAAAACATAGTAAATACATTAGTTGCTTGGTATGTACTATTGGAACAGTAAGCTATAAAAGCAATAAATGATTCTATGACATCACATTTTTATCTACAAATCCGTACAGTAAAGATCGGGTTTCCTTCGAGAATACTGATGATGTGATGTCTGTTCGTGACTAATTGGGGGCTGGGAAATGAAACGCCGGGCATTTGAGGGGGGCCCATAATCAATTATTTGATTTCCTTTATTTGTCACGGTTTAAACCAACAT
>UZAN01049974.1:3244-13293 GCA_900618425.1 Echinostoma caproni
CGATTAGCACCGGCTGAATCAAAAGCATGGATCATTGGTTAAAGCGCTCAATCTGTTAACCGCCTCAGGTATAGCTTCCAGGGCGAGGGTTTAAGCTTCCGGTCTGGTTCGAACTTCGGCGGAGGCAGACTGTATTATGCCTTAGTGATGAGTTCAGATAAGGGTATCCTTTGACAGTCAGTAAACGCAACGAAAATATATGACTGGTATTGCATAAATCTTTAAGAATGGCCTTTCTAATAAAAATGTAATTGTAATCCAAATTTTTGCGCAACTACAGGTAAAAAAACATGGTTCGTTGTCTAGTGGATAGGGCAAGAAAGATCTGAAATGAGGACACGCTAGAAGACGAGCTCCGTACTATAAAATCGATCTTTGCACGTAACGGGTATCTGGAGCGTTGA
This sequence comes from Echinostoma caproni, assembly GCA_900618425.1. Classification (NCBI taxonomy): domain Eukaryota; kingdom Metazoa; phylum Platyhelminthes; class Trematoda; order Plagiorchiida; family Echinostomatidae; genus Echinostoma; species Echinostoma caproni. The sequence goes on from UZAN01049974.1 coordinate 3,649, forward strand.
GTCAACAAGATGATTCAGTGCACGGAATACTCTGTAAAAATAGTGAGGTTAAGAAAAAATCCGTGTACATTTCTTTGCCGTTCAAAGAGAACACATCAGCTGAGATCATACAAAGAATATTATCCTACGCAATCGATAAGACTTTCTATGCATCCAAGCTTCGTGTGTTGTTCGCGTCCAAGCCAATGGTATGTTTGCGACTGAAGGACAAAGCTCCAGACTCTGCGGTCTCATTCTGTGTATACTCATTTACCTGTTCCTGCGGAACAACGTACATAGGCCGCACGGTCAGGCGATTGTCCGAACGGATTCATGAACACCGCCCTGCGTGGCTGAACACCGGAACGATTAATTCACTCACCAGTGCAGTGGTTCTCACACCTAGCTGAAACAAATTACACTGTGGACGTGTCCGAGGCTTTCCGACCCCTGTACAAAGTTCGTGGGCGATTATCGAGGCAGGTTCGCTGTCGGATGCTGGCGACAGCAGAAGCGGTGGGCATTCGTCTGCACAATCCCCCTCTGTGTGCCCAAAAACAATTTGTGCAGGCGCTAAAGCCTCCCTTGCCCACCCCACACACACTGCATCACGATTAATCTCGATGATTGGATGAATGGAAAAACCAACATGTGATCGTGGTGACGATGAAATCGTTTCTAATAATCTGTGATTTTATTTTTATTTTATTTTCCCAAAACAATTTTATTCCCAATTAGTGATATATATATATATTGAGATATATTGGCATGAATACGAATCTCTTTTTCTCCACTGTGTTGTTTTGTTTGTAATTTCAATCCTTGATGGTGGCCGAGTTGGATCAATTCGTGGTCTCGTAATTTGTGTGTAAGAAGCATTTTATAGCTCCTACAATTTCCGGTTGGTTTTCCATCTAAGTTCCATTGAATACAGTCGTTTTCTAACATAATGTTTTAAGCATATGGTCCCCTTGATCCATTTCATCAATAAAGAAAGAAGACAAATGTCGCGAGATGTTCACATTTTCGTTAATCTTCTCAGTCGCTTACTTAAAACTTGCAAGCGTATATATAGCACATAGGGTTATTCACGTATGGTGAATGAACGTGAACAAGCATAAAATTACTAAACATAAAAGTAGAAGGTCAACTCCACGATGAGTAGATAGATTGTATCAAAACCGTTTGTGAGCATAAGGTCGGGTGGAGTTGAACTTTTACTTCTATGTTTAGTAATCTTTGTATGCTTGTTCACGTTCATTCACCATACCTGAATAACCCTATGTGCTATATATACGCTTGCAAGTTTTAAGTAAGCGATTGAGAAGATTAAGGGAAATTCGAACTTCTCGCGACATTTGTCTTCTTTCTATATTGACAAATAATGTTTGTTAAAATAAGTGAAAGTTAATAGATAATTATTGTCGTTATTATTGCATGAATGTCTCGGGATTTTAGATGCACTCTTCATTATTCTGTTGCGATTAATATGAAAAAAGGAATACCTTTTCAGATTGTATTAAACCTCTCGCCAAACCATTCATCCATCCATCCACCCATGCATCCTTCCATCTATCTATCCATGCACAATCGTAATTTCACCATTTGTTCGGTATGTGTTGATTCCGTTCGCATTGGAGTCACCAAATCGATGGTTTCCCCACTAATTTGCGTTAGTCAAACGTGAATCATCTTTGTCATTTTTTACTCGCTTGCATGTCAAGAGGAATCTCTTTCTGTACTGCACACACGCACAATCAACCACCTCAGAATGGTTGAGGGAAGATAGGTTTTTCCGTTAAAACCTTTTCATCGTGCCAGGCTACTCTCGAACTACTCGCCCCAACGACTTGCATTCGCAGCCTCGATTAAGGAACTCACCGTTTTCTAGCGGCAAATTTATTTTTACTAAATTGGGAGTGTCAAGTCAATTACCCCAGTTATAATCATTTAGGGGAATGAGCAAGCCCTAACTTCCAATTCTTAATAAAGAAACGTGTGAATGGATCGCAGAATTCCTGGGTATACGATCTTTGGCCTCATTTGGAACCACGATCAAGGAAATCCAGTCCGAATCGCGCACAATCTGACAGATGGGTCAATCAACGGCCTTTACAGCTTAATCAGAAGATGGTTTGGGGTAAGTCCCTTCGCAAGTTAACCTTATATTCTGGCTTTAGTCATCGAGTAATGGATCAGATTTCGACAATAACAGTGAAAACAATGAAAGCGTTAAATTACTATATCCCATCCGGTGTTTATCCGCACTTATTCTTTCTTTTTTCATTGTTAGTGCATTATCTATGTATTCCAGAAGGATAATAAAATAAAATAAATAAATGATTAGAACAAAAACACCGGAGCAGATTTTCCCGACCATTCTTCGGAGCGGTTCAGAGTAAGTATATTCTGATTACGCCCTGAATGATTTTGGAACATAAGAAAGCGGCGATAAGGACACCAAAGCAATACTTCGATGTAAAATCGTTGATGGCCACGAAATATCTCTCTCGTATATTCATCATCGTTAACCGTTGAATATGTGCAGGCCTTGTGGTATGGGGTATTTCGCCCGGAACGCTGTCCCAATCAGTCGGGTCACTTTATCCGCTGTTGGTAAACAATATATTTTGGGGATTGGAAAGAGGTCAACTAGGCATCGATTTCTTGCACGTACTGGCCCTCATCATCCACCTTCCGTGATGGAACAAGTGTTGAGCTATCTGAGTCAGTTTCCTTGATAGCCTCTGGCTTCGTTTGCTGATTGACAGGAGCATATGTGAATGCAACTGAACTTATTTGATGCCAGATCGTTCGATTTTCGTGAGCAAAAGTTCAGGAGATGCCCGGAACGCAATAGAATGAACGAACTGGAATAGTTATTCATTGAAACCAAGGAGTTGTGGTGTAAAAGGTCAAAAGTTATAAGGTTGAAAAAACATCAGGGACATCAACGAGTTTCGGCATTCTTGTTGTGTTAGATGCTCAGTATTTGTCTACAAAAAGTTTACTGCATAAAAGTGGAGGACACTGTTTACAATAGATCACGGTGTTCAGCGCAGTGGGGTCGTTCGTTTAACTGAACACTAAAAAAATCAGTTGAGTAGTAGCGAGAAAGGTTTGCATTTTTGGTGCTCATGCATGTTTTCTTTCTCTGATTCACACACCATTTTTTCACACTGCTATTGTCAAATTTTGACACAACTCTGTTGCTATGACGTCGACGATGTACGATCTCTTGCTAGTCATACTGATGTGATAATGACTGTCTGCCATATTGCACATGAGGGTTCTGGCAGTAAATATTTTATGCGCAACTTAGAAAGATTGCGTCTTCCTAACGGCTTGTAAAACAGCACGAATAAATATATCATTTTCTTCAGTTCTAGTGACCTTAAACTTCTGCTTCGCTCCTTAATATGCCATTTTTGTTCCCGCAAAATTGGGTAACAATGACACGAATAGTTTATCGTACAGAGCACGTTGTCCTAAGTAATCATTTGTAGGTAGGTAGATAATCATTTGTTCAAATCGAACTGAATATCGGGGACTGCGTTCGGCGCGCATTGATTTCGATAGCAACAATCGAATCGATCGCAAAAAAGACAGAAAATCCATTGAAACCAAATTATCCCGAAGCACATCACATGCACCTTAAGAACTGATACAATTAGTGGGCAATATTACATATATTTATTGTTTATATAAATATTGAATAACAAAGTCGTGTTTAGATGCGATCTCTCAGAGTTCTGATGAATGACGTCTTCTTTTATTGACCACCACTTGCGTATACCTACGAAAGTGACCTAAAGCAAAATCTGACAATGTGATCGTAATCCCAAATCTTTGTAACATCATATTATAAATTCAATCAAAAATATTTGTGATCATTAGAGCTGTCCCCGGGTATGCGAGTGTTCAATCCCTTTCCGTTTCACAAATGTGGGATGCCTGGGGAGAAGATGCATATTGCATAGATGTATATTTCGATCACCCGTCCACCTGTCAACGAAAATAAACACTCTTAATCCGATAAAATGACGTGGTCAACTGGTTCAACTGCGTCAAATTGATCTGATTCTTACGGTCCCTCCGATTACTCGTTAACTCACCAAAGCAATCAAACTTATCCATCAGCGCAGATTGTTTGCAGTGACAGTGCTGATCGATAGATCTGTGTAAATGTGTTGAGTATGAGTGTATCGAAAACACCCCTCTTAAAAATACAATTAGGGTCGTAACTAACATGTGTGCATAGCATCTTATTTTATCTAAGGGTCCAAAACCCAGGGCATTCTGGTTTTCAACGTCTCATTTCTTATATCATTAGCGTGGAGCGATAGTTCCAAAGTTGACAGAATACAGGAAGTGAGATCTGACGTACGCGTGGGTCTTCGTGTTCATAGCTCACTCTATAATTTGCATTGAGTCCCTTTGGTCAAATTCGTTAGAACTGAGAGATGATAATCGCCAGCGAGATGTTAACATTTGTTTTTGTCTCAATGTGAAACAAGCTGTTATTTGTGAGAATCAGTGTGATAACTACTATGGTTCAATAGACAAAAATCAGTATACGTACTAGATTGTTTTATAAACAATTGCTAAGGAGGTGTGGTTAAGACGATGTTTTATGCATAACAACACTTTCAAACAAATAAATAGAGCAGGCATTATAAACCTAGGTCTGTTCTTTTTTTATTTAACTTTGATTAGCCCATGAAAACCGTCAATATTTCAGTGATCACCAGGTGAAAACTATCCTATCCGTTGTTGCATTTGTGTTCGTCTGACACACGTTCATTCTCAACCCGAGGAGTATGGGCAACAACGAACTTTATATATACTGTTCTAACCAAATGTCCACGTACATTTTCTCAATATTTTTTGTTTTCATTCCTAAGCCGCAACAGTCCAGATTTTGACTAACTACCACCATCCGAGTTCCGCTATAGTACAACAGCCTGTATGAACAGGAGCTACGGATACCACACAACTGCCTCCGGAAGAATCAACATGGTCGGTAGTGGGTGTCCTGGGTTGAGGCTAGTTACCCTTCCCTTGTATCTCGTGAAATGCTTTTCTACGATCAGGCGTCTTAAAGACCTTCTGCTGCTGAAGAAGCCTTATTCACTACCTTTTCCAGGAGGTGTCTTCCCACCAAAATGAGATATAGAACAGCCGAAATCCGGTGAACCACCAGCAGTTCATCTAGGGAATTGGCTGAAAACCCTGATTCCAAACCAACCAACGAGAAACGTACGATCCACACATGCTTTCATGGTTGTGGTAGTTTTCACCGGCTCAGTTAGACATCGAGGCATATTGGGTACCTTGGACGTTTGACCTTGTCCCAACGGTGTCTAATCCCTTGAACTGGCCACCGGCCCCCAGTGAATTGCGATTTCTCCACACCGCCCCGCTGTCTTGGGGGCCAGGCTTTGGGTAGACGAAGGCTCCGGTTGTGAATTCTCCACGAAAATCAATACGCCTTAGTCTAGGCAAACTGACAGCAGTCCACCCACATGCAAACCATGAGCCTTTGTTTCATTTTATAAAGATCATGACACAGTATGTCTTCAAACGTGCGTGTGTTAATGAAAATGCCGAACAGCTTGATCTCACTTCCGTATCTGAGGCCAAGCGGTCCGAGAAGCGTCACTATGTCTCACAGGTGAAAAATATGGAATTTAATCACTTATTTCATGATCCAACGTTCTGCTCCACAAGATAACTGTTTTGTGCAACTTGAGACCGTTCAAACTAGGTTTTAACCTGTCCATTCGTACTTGCATTTTAACCCGCTGTACGTTTGCACGTGCGCGCGGTCAATGGATTTAATTCGTTTCGTTGAGAAATTTACTGTGTCCACATCAAAGGGTTGTCTTATGGAAGATGTGTATAATGATTATAAACGTCAGTGAGATTTTCTTTTCTTTTATCAACCACGAGGATGTGGTAGAACGACAATGTAACCAAAGTGGATGGAGTGTGAAGTGATTGGATCTGAAACACATACGCAGTTCAGTTATTGCTATATGGTGCTCACGGACACTTACGGACAAGTATCTGGTTATGCGGTCGACATAACTAAAGGTTCAAGGGACAGACCGAATAAACGGTTACGATGGAGAGCTGATGAGTAGGGAATATTCGATTTTTCAAAAGTATAGCAGTGGGTGAAAGTCTTCATTTAGCATCTGGACCATGCATCATGGATCACCGCTAATAGACAGACAGTTAAACAGTCAAAAGGACGGACAAACAGCCAAGCAGTCAAGTAGACATATAGATAGATAGATAGATAGATAGATAGATAGATAGGTAAACGCACAGACAGATAGAATGACAGATAGACAGACAAATAAACATTCAAACAAATGAACAGAGTGCTCTTTTTCAGATTTTGTCAAAACGGCATAAATTCCTCGAATGCTTTTTTATCATAAGGAAGGTTTTAGGAACAACTGTTCTACACAGAAGAGCTTTGAAAGTCTATCGAATCATTCTAACCAGTATTATCTGAGAAGCAATCCATTTACCCAGGAAGTTCACTTGGCTGATTCATTGACTCATGGCTTACATGGTAACCTCAAGTTTAAACCTTGATCCGTGTCCGGTTTCTAAACCTCTGACCTTACATTTTAGTTCTCCGGTATTGGTTTAGGTTCAGGTAAAAAAATGCGCGTCAAAAATAAACAGATACAAGAGATACACGGCACTCTGCTACACTACTAAGTCTGTAACCATCGATTAAGATTGTAAGAAATCTCCAGTCAGGAACTCTAATGCAGCCACTGAGAGCTCTGTTTAGGATTTTCCCACCCTCCATACTGGGTTTCATTCTGACCAACTTTAGCTTTGTCCCATCCACCATCTGCCTCAGCTTGATTGGGCTCCCTGAACGTCTGAATACGTCCAATGGACCGATGATTTGACGAACGGGACACTGATCCCAGGTAGATCGCAGGTTTTAGGCCGCCCTACTGCCCATGTGGGTCAGGCTTTGGCTGACCGAAGGCCTCGGTTGTGAATCCCCATAAATATTTGCTTGCTTTGGCCTGAGCAAATCAAGGACCGATTTCTTCGTTCTAAAGTGAATTGTCCGTGATTTATTTGACGGAGTTAAGAACCGTGTGAAATATAGCATAAACTTGCGCCGGCAAGTATCCCAAGTCGAGAAAACTTACATGGTGACAGTGTAACACACTTTATAGCCACCGCAATCTATGGAGGTCAAACACTTGCTTTAGTGTGTGACCGCGGCTACCCGATGCTCTTCGTCTAGTCAGTCTGTTGAACCTGAAGCTGATAAAATAAGTACGTGAGTAAGATGGGCGAGAGTCACTTTGAATTGAATTTTAGGCTACATTTATTACTAAAAAAGCTTGTATATGAGGATAAGGAAACCCTGTATAATTTTTCCGGGAATTTAGCACAAATTGACACCCCTATTGGGACTCGGATATTTTCTTCTAGAATATAACTCTGGTTCTTACACAATCGAATTCCATCCTTGCGACAACAGAGTCATGTTGATCATTTGATTTAGTGTTAGGTAAGATTCAAGCGGCTGTCAATGGTTTTTGTTGTGAAGAGGTTGTTAGTCAGGATATCAACGTGCGTCCGCGATAGGATATTCAGCTTTTGGATTTCAAAGCCCACCTTCATAGCACACATCTTTGAAGTCCTGGGGGCAGAGATACAAACAAGGTGCGCACTGGGGACGGTAGTCAATACCGCTAAACAGTCTGAGCCAAACTTTGTTATCGACTGGTGTAGCGTGATTTCAGTCAGCAATGCAACTGAGGTGGTTCTGTAGCTTGTTGAACTTGACCTTGCGGTAGCAGGCAGAACCGTTTTCCTTTTTGTTACCGTTCTTCTTGTTGCTGTCGTTGCTGGTTCATCTCTAACGTCCACTCTTCAACCATTTGGTCAGCACCGGGTGACAGCTTTGCTGTCCCTTTCTGAGCGCCGTCACCGCAGATTTTGTTCTTCGGAGTTTGGCATTCTCGTCGCTCTTCTAGTTCAACTTCCTCACGAGTCCCGGTCACAAGTACTATGTCACTTCTGACCACATGACCCCAAAAGCCCATCAAACGGAATTTTTCAAATTCTCTTTTAAAAGGAACTGTGGAATCGAGGAATAGTCTCTCGTACTCTTTTTTCTTCTTCACACTTTGAACGTTTCTTTCTATTTAGACACATTGCCAACAATTTCGGTTTTAGTTGCATGTAACTCCATACCCATTTTGGGGAAGGTATTCAACCATTTATGGAATACTACGTTTTTCACGTCGTAACAAGCAATGGACAGTCCAAGTGATGAATACCAAGGATGGTAATCAGCCTCTAACTTTCTAAATTTTTCGTGAATTTCACTACAGATGCAGTTTTTTCACAAACACTATAGACAGCCAAGATCAAAGGCTCGGATAATGCTGAATTATCCTTAAAGAGCGGTTTTTCGTTGAAGACCGAAAGTTACTGGTAACCAGATCCGAAAGTCCTTATTTTCTATACCTTAAATTTAACGTTAGTAAGTCCGCTTATCTACTCTCCAAAAGTTTATCAGAGTCCTACTGCACTACAACTATTGATGTTTGAGTCCTTTACAAATCTGCGTAAACCAGAGGTTTTATCAGCCTGAACTCATGATCAATCGGTTACATAAAACAAGATCAGGGCCAAAATCCAATCGGTAAGTGGTGAGCTCCGTCTTCCAAGTGACACTTTGAATTACTCATATAAATTCATTATTGCCTCTTTAGTAATCATATTTTTAAGGCCAACACTATATTTGGAAATAGATTGTTGTCAAAAGTCATCACTCACGTGACTCTCCACGACAATAATACGATCGTCCTTGTCCACTGTCACACACTTGGGAGAAAGCAAATCACCCTGAAATTCTCGTGTCTTTTTCCCTGTGAGGGAATAGATTTGTATACTTGGAGCTGGTTTACGCAGCACCACGACCAAATCGCCCCCGTCGTCCGATTCGGTCGAATCGCTTAGCCCAACAAATGTGCTATTCAATAACGGCTGGCCTGGTGATGTCGGATCGCTGCAACTGTTGTGTAAACTGGCTGGTTCAGTGTGGTGTCCTGAAGATCGAATGGCGTGGCAGCCGGCATAAGTGCCTGGTCTTATTGTCAAACAGTTTGGATACGCGGAAGCCGATCTGGGCGTACGTAACTTCCAAGCGTACAAAAATTGTCCGTTGGGTGAGAAGAACTGAAAGAGATGTGGAGTGAACGCAAACTAATCCAATCCGAGAGTTCACAGTTTTATAACAACTAACTAAATAGTATTATATAAGAGAACAGATAAATTCAAGTAGCATTCCACAATAATTGCCAGAGCTTTGAGGTGTAGTGGTCAAGCGATGTAGGATGTCATTATAGTAGCCTGGGAGTTGCGTGCTCAAATCATGCCATTGCCGCTAAACCACACCGTCTCATTATATCCACTTATAGCTTTTGCATTGACTCACCCTTTCGCTGAAATGGTTCATTCAATATGGCTGGGGGTGGATGTCTTGGGTTGTGGCTGGTCACTTCTCTCCTGTACCTCGTGAAATGCTCCTTTACGACCAAGCGTCTCAAATAGCTTCTACTATGTTCCGATGGTGGCGTTTTTCCAAAGTGAGAGGATGGAAAGCCA